>CM021105.1:556670112-556836975 GCA_007115665.2 Sequoiadendron giganteum
TCTCTCTCCCCCTCCCTCTCTCCCCCTCTCTCTTAGGTCTTTCCCTCTCACCACCCCTCTCTCTTAGGTCTCTCCCTCTAGAAACCTACCTAGGTATCTCTCTCTCTCCCCTCTCTATCTATCCCTTCCACCCTACCTTGATAAGTTCCTCTCACTCCACCCCCTCTATATCTCCCTCTTTCAGGTCACTCCCTCCCACACCCTCTTCGTCTCTCTCACACTCCCTCTCACTACCTATCTTTCAAGTCTCTCCCTCTTTCTGGTCACTCCCTCCCACACCCTCTTCGTCTCTCTCACACTCCCTCTCACTACCTATCTTTCAAGTCTCTCCCTCTCACCCCCCTCACACTCTCAAGTCTCTCCCTCTGGCACCTTACCTACATAACTCTCTCTTTCTCTCCATCTCTCTCTCTCTCCCGCTCTCTCTCTCTCTCTCCCTCCCACCCTACCTAGCTAAGTCCCTCTCACTCCAACCCATTCTCTCCCACTCCCTCTCTCCTAGACTCTCCCTTACACCCCCTCTCCCTCTCTCAAGACTATCTCTCACTACCTTTCTCTCTCTCTCAGGTCTCTCCCTCCCTCTCTCTCTCCCAACCTACCTAGACAAATCTCTCTCTCTCTCTCTTAAAATTATCCCTCCCTCTAAAGACATACATAAATACATACATACTTACATACATATATGTTATATGGAGCCTAATCAGACTTAGAGGTTGAATTTTCCCCACTTTTATTGACGCTATTTCCCCCAAAATTATTTAATGGGGGTTTGGGGCCAGTGCCCCAAGATGGATTCAAGGAGCAGTTCCCCTTGTGAGGTCCAGGGGCAGTGCCCCTGGCATGCTCCTTGTTGTGATACAGGGTGGGGTTTTATTATTTTATAAAGGTGTTGGGAGTTATTTTTTATATCTTCCACATGCAATTCCTAATGATACACGCATAATGCATATGTACATACAAGCATGCATATACATATGTATATACAATCTTACATACATATAGGCATACATACATAGATGCATTGATACATACATACATACATGCATAAATACATACATACACGCATGCATGCATACATACATACAAACATACAAATATATAAACATACATTCAATAGAGTAGCATTTAACATAAATCAAGACATAACACAAGCGTGTTATACTGTGCTCATGTTATGTCTTACTAGACATGTCCCGCACAAACACAAAAAACCATGTCAAAACTAAGATATAGCGCGTGCACGTTATATCTTTCTTTGGGAATCCCTAAGTCTTAGGCTTGGTATTTGCCTTGGAATACCAACCCAAAGGCTTGGACGACCTTCCCAACAACCAAAGACGTGTTTTTGCAAATTCTACAATATTTCACATAATCAGGTTCATGCTCACCGTCAGGATTGCACGTGTTTCAATTTCAAACAAATCGAACACCTAGGTAATGTTAGGATCTCTCTTAGCTATCCAACGATGTAATTTTTTTCACTTTTTGACAATGTTAAGCCTTTCATCTATAATTTATTTTGTTTGTGTGTCTCTTTTTTGAAAAAACAATGTTTGATGTTTTTTTCGTTATAAATTGACTATTCATCAAAATTTCAAAATAAATTAAATTTTTAGAAACTAGACTCCATTCTACAAATTTAAAAAAATCAATTAGTTTCAAAAATTTGTAGGGGTAGCATGGCCAAAATTCTATTTTTTCAGGAAGTGTCTACTTAGAAAATTAGTAAAAAATCAAATATTCATTAAAAAATTATCAAAAAAATTGTGCATCAACTACATACTGTTAACTAATTTCTCACTCAAGCAATTTTAAAAATACTAAAAATTAGTTCATCGTGCTAGGGACGTACAAAAGTTGTTATGTTATGTTTTTTTTGGAAAAAACAACACCAATTTTTGTACATCCCTCTTTTGAACCCCTTAATCTCAACCATTTTCAAAATAAATTAGTAGTTTAGAAAGTAGACTCGAGCACTACAATCCTTATTTTCGTTGCATCTCAAAATTTTGAGTGTAACTATCCTTAATTTCACATCCAAGGTCAGTATTTCCTGATTTCAGAGAAAAAGTGGCCACTTAAGCCCCCTTTTTGGGCCCCCATATTTTTGCACTTACCCCATAGTATCACTATAACATTTTTCTTACTAAATCTGTTGCAATATTTTCATCTACACAAAATCCACTTTCATCCTCAACATAAAAATGAAAAATATTATGAATTACCTCTTTCTCTATAACCTTTTCCTCACCACTATTTGCCACCATATCTTCTTCACCTTCACTCTCAACTACAATTTCATTTTTTAATTCTTTTAAGTCCTCCAAAGGTCACTCATATATTGCCGCAACATCATTTTTCTCTTCAATTGCCACACCTTTTTTCCTCTTAACCTCTGCTGCACTTTTCTCTTTGTTCTCACTCTCTTTCTCTATGCCTTCCTCAAAGCATACTTATGTGAGATTTTCATCTTCCTATTCACTTGCATACACAAAAAAAAAAAAAATTCCTTTCTTCTTTGGCATTTCTTTAAGCACTTTCCACACACTCTCAATCTTCAACCTCATCAAACTTACTTTTGCAACTTGCACATATACCTACAACAAGAATCACATACACATCGATCATATACCCAAAAAAGATTTTTCGAAGACACGCCTCTCATTTCCTGTACCGGATCTCTCTTAGTGGAGGAACTATGTGCACCTTCTACCTAGCTTCAATCCCTAATGGAGGACAACAAAAATTCTCTCATACACATTTCATCCAACCCAAGGTCCTAGTGCAAACTACCTCACATCGATGCTTTTGCCTGCACACTTAGGAACTTTCACTCTGGTACTATTGATGGAAAAGGGATACTCTCCTTCAAATCTGAAATTAAAAAAATACAACAAGACTATGAAATAACTAAAAATAATTCTATTATATTCATATGAGAACAAGAAATCAACAACATACAATATGTTCTTTCAATAGAAAAATGGCTACACAAACTAGAAGCTCATGGGCTTCCTTGCAATATGAACTCTCAACTGTAAAAATCTATAGCATATGTGTCTTTATCAATTTGGCTTCATTCCTGTAGCATCTGGGTATGCAACCACAACTTCTCCAAAAGCCCTCTTCTCGAAATGAAAAGCATCAATATATAGAAGAGTGTGTGAGAGGAAAACCATGGTTGGTTTCCAAAACAACTTGCCATTACCACACTAAAATCCCATGCCCACCTTGAGGAGATTAAAAATATAATAACACTTAATTATTTACATGGCCCTCACATGGGCGCCTATCTTTTGGCCAATCATCATTGGTCAACAATGACACCTCCATTGATTCTATATGGCTTCGATGGCTCCAAATATAGGCATGCAGAGTATACAAATGATCATGGAAGAACATGCACGCAAAGTGGTCCCCACCTAGAATTGGACTCCCCAAATGGAATATTCCAATTTAAATGCCTTTGAAAATTTACTAAAGCATATTCCTCCAAAAATTACATTTACAAATCACCACAAGCGAAAATTATAATGTTTCAAATTAAAATATTTATTTTTCCACACACCTTATCCCTTATTGAAAACAAAAAAATAAAATAGCAACATTTTTGGTGATGCAAGATTCCCTTACACCCCGGATGCTCTTGTATCAACTTTCCACCCATGTTGTGTTGAAAGAGCCAACAAAGCACAAATGGTAGTCCATTTCATTATAGGTAAAAAAAAAATCATCATAATCTATGCCCTCTTTTGAGCATAACCTTTTGCAAAAATTCAAGCTTTATGTTTGTCAAGTGAACCATATACTTTATATTTATTATAAAAACCCACTTGCAACCAATAGGTTTACAACCAAGTAGTGGATCAACCAACTCCCATGTATCATTTTTTAGAAGAGCATCATACTCATTTTTCATATTTTTCCTCCACACTACAATATCCTTAGCTTCTTTATAATAATTTGGTTTTGATTCCATTGTGATATTTATTTCATCAATAGACTCCAAGTTACCTACAATAGAATATTGAGCTTGTTGCCTTGCTTTATAAGAACTTCTTGAGCTTGTTTTTCCTATTTTCTTGGGTCTTAAATCTTTCAAAGTTTGTTGGACTTGTTTGGACCACTTGTGGGAAGATTTTGGGTGGACCAAAGGTGCTTCCATTTCTTGACTAGAACCACCATTAGTGGCTAATTGTTCTAAAATCCCATGATCATCAAAATATTGGAAATCATCATTAGAGGTGGTTTCTTTTGCAGATTCAGATATGGAGCATCTTGAGTTGGGACACATTGAGATAGAGATTTTATAGATAGATCCAACAAAGGTGGTTCTAAATGGATTATTCCCCCCATATTGAGGAATCTCACATGGATGTTCTTTCCAAGCAATAAACTTGGTAAATTTGTCATTTTTTTCAACTGGTAGTTAATATTTGCATCAATTTTGAAAGATTCACAAAATACAACATTTTATGCAATAAATAATGTATTGTTAACTTCATCATACAACCTATAGGATTTTGAAGATTCAAAATAGCTAAGAAAAATACATTCTAAATAGATTAAATCCACTCAAAATTTTGACGCCATTGCTAATTCTAATAGTTTTACTATTTTAAGTTTCTAAAAAAGTTTTAATTTATTCCAAGTGACAAAATACTTTAGATTTACTTATGAGAAAATACACCCATGTCCTCCTAGAATAATCATCAATAATAAGTATTATAAAAAAGTTATAAATATAAGGAACATTTATACCATACACATCAAAATGAACCAAATCCAACACCAGAGAAGATTTATAAGAACTTGAGTAAAATTTAACATGGTTTTATTTACCATATATGCAATGTTCATAGACATAAACTCAAGAGAACAATCATTAATCCCTCTACAAAAAAAATATTTTTTAGGCTCTTGAAACACTTCTCATCTAGATATGGATCATTGTCTAGTTCCATAACATTATCTTTTCTACAAATAACTTTATCTCTAAAGAAAGAGCTTTCTTAGGTACCTATAAGGAATTCCCATAAAAATTGGCTATGGTACTCTATTTGATATTGATTTTAACAGTAGGAGTGTAGATTATGTAAATCTCTTAACTATAGGAATAAAGTAACTATTGCATTGAATAGAGATTGCATCTAATTGGATTAAAATACCCACACTAAAACCCTTTGTGATCACCATAACTTACATAGTCCATAGGAGAAATCAACTTGAACACTCACATTATATAGTTTATTCACCAATTAATATGTTTTTTGTTAAACTAGGGATATGTAATACACCATTAATCCCCTTCACACATCCATCTAGTAATCTAATCAAAAATATTCCATAGCCAATAACATTTCTAGGTGAGAGGTATCTTTGAGGTCCACCTTCCTACCATCATATTCTACATACTTAGAGAACCACTCATATTGGGAGGTCATATTAAAGGAAACACTTAAATCAATCAACACAACTTTCAAGGAATGAGTTGGAAAGATTGTGACAAAGGCATCGAGGTCATCTTGAAAAAACTTTTCATACACATATTTTAAACTATTTTTATATTTATTTTCTTATTTTTACTGTATTTATGTTAATATTGATGCTTACTATAATCAACACTTATCCTTGGACTTTCTTAGAGATTTGGATCTCCCATAGGATTTAGATCTTTCATTTTCTCTCCTTCTTATTTTTCATTTCTTCTTTAGTGTTCCATGAAATAATAGGATCTCCTTAGTTGATTCAAAACCTTTTCTTTGTATCTCCTCTAAGAGTAATGATGTCACTACCTCATTCTTCTTGATCTTAGAGGTAATGATCCTAATGTAAATCACAAGGTAATGTTAGGAATCTAAAAAATAATAAAGAAGTGTCATACAATGATCCTCCTCCATCTTCACTCCAATAGAGTGAAACTAGGTCATGACCATATTGAACATGTTCATTTTCTCAACTACATAACCACCATCATCCATCTTGAGGGAATACAACTTATTTCTCAAATAAATTCTTATTCACTAGGGATTTAACCTAATTCATTTATCCTAAATTGTTCCAATAGGCTTCTATGGTGGCTTATTCATGTACATTTAATAACACAAAATTTTCAAGAAAATTCTAATGAGACCCTTCATTTTTTTGTCTAATGTCTTAGTTCACTTGAGATATTGTAATAAGTTTGGATTTGGATATAAAAATCCATAGATCTCTATGTAGAAGCATATCACCCATCTTAAGCTTCCACAACTCAAAGTTAATTTCTATGAATCTCTTTGTCTCTATCATTGATGTGCTCACTATTTTTCTATAACAAGATATCTTTCCACGCAAGCTCCCACTTAATCCAAGATTAGCACATTTTTTTCTCTAACACCTAGAATCTAAGGTGATTAGACTATAATACTAAATAAAATGGTGATGGTGTTGAATATGAATAGGTTGATAAGAATAAAATACAAACAAAACCAAGAAATAACAATGATAAAATAGAGGATAAATAGAATTGTATTATATGAACTTCATTTTTCAAAATATACAAAGATCAAAGACATACAAAATTTGTTGCTCTTTCTTTCACTCAAAAAATAACATAGCATATAGAATCCCTTGTTCATTTGTTTTTTGAAATTAGTGGCTATAACAAATCATTCAATCTTCTTCATACAAAATACATTAATATACAAAATTGCCTTCTCCTTTATTGTATATGAACAAAGAAAAAGAAAAATCAAAAAATATAATTTTGTTGTGTGAATATTTGCAATTAAATCTTATGTGTAGTTTGTCTTGATGTAGAGAATAATAAGGAGGCTAAAATAAATCTAATTTGGTGAATTGAAGTCCCACACGTATGAGTAGATTGTGAATATTTGGTGATGAAAACAGAGACATGAACAGTTTATGGAGGAGTTAATGTGCATAGTTGTGATTAATTTATAATACTCCTAATCACAACTACAGCCATTCATGATTCCCAAACTATCTCTTTGATGGAAAAAACTTTCTTTTCCCAATGGTTTGGTGAAGATATCTGAAAATTTTTCTTTAGACTTGCAATTTTCCAAAACAATTTATTCATCATTAATTAGTCCACTTATGAAATGATAGCTTGTTTCAATGTTTTTACTTATGAAAACCGAGTTTTTGGATAGTGTTATTATAGAGTTGTTGTCACAATAGATTTTAATTTCTCCTTCTTGTTCATGCCTTAATTATTTTAATACTCTTCTCATCCAAACTAATTGACATGTTGTCCTTGTTGCTGCTAGATATTTAGCTTCAGCTGTGGAAAGAGAAACAATGGGTTATTTCTTGGAATCCCATGAAATGACTCCCAAACCCAAATAAAATACATACCTTGATGTGCTCTTTCTATCATCCACACTACCTGCCTAATCATTATCTATGTATCCAACCAGTTTAGACTTATTTGTTTCACTATAAAAAATACCATATCCCTTGGTTCCATTAACATACCTTAGGATTCTCTTAGCTACTTGCCAATGTTTCATTTGGAGTCTCCATAAATCTTGAAATCAAACTCAATGCATACATTATATCAAGTCTAGTTGTCAAATATATAAAACTTCCAACCATAATTTTGTATAGGGTTGGATTCATATTATTGTCACAATCTTCCTTACTAATTTTAAAACCTATGGTTCTTTGTGTTGATGCAAACTTTTTTTTTTCCATTTTAAACCTCTTCAAAATATTTGTTACATACTTTGTTGGAGAAATAAAAATCGCATGTTTCATTTGCTTCACTTTTATTCCTAGAAAATACCTTAACAACCCTAAATTTGTCATCTCAAACTCATTTTTCATGGACTCTTTGAAATCAATAATGAGGATATCATCATTCCCTGTAAAAATTAATTCATCTACATACACAACAATAAATAAAATCTTTCAGCGGCGGTTGCTTGTCTTATCAAATCCTTTACATGACTCTCTAGTGACATCTCCCTAGATTGGAAATCATTCCTTGGACTGGTGGCACAAGAATATCTCAACCAATCTGGGTTAGATTTCTTGTAGGCACGTGATAGTATTTTTAACCTTCCCACCTCTTTCTTCATTTCATGCATATCATTTTCATTGTGTGCTTTTGGTGTGGCTTTGTTAGGTGGGATATGTGCTTAACATGGTAGTAATTTTATGCTTTCTGTTTCTGCCATGGCGTCCATGGAAGTGGAAACAATAAACAAAATAATTTTCCTCCCCATCCCAAGATGGGAATACCCGAAACATATGAATTCACCTTAGAAATGTTGAGGAAAATCTTCAAAATAGACTACTTATGGGTAGAATCTACACTTAGGGTGGTGGCTGGCGAGCGACTCCTGCATGGTTAGACTCAACTTCTCTACCCATATCAGGTAGCATCCATCTTCCTATCTACTGCAATGGACTTACTGCAACATTATAGTCTAGTGGTGCATTTGGAAATAGATTATGTGCATGAACGTTTCTTGGTCGACCATGCCCTCAATTCAAAAATTAGGGAGTATGAATTTCATAATGACAAAGCCCTGGTTGGTGGGCTCTTCAAACAAGAAATATCTTCAGAAGCCTTCTAGCTACCTTTGTAATTATGTGGCCCTTAAGAACGCTCTTCACAAAAGTCTGGAGGAAAAACTAGATGAGGCTTTCAGGGTTCACAAAAATGAAGTGGGTGTGGCTTTCTGCAACAGGTTGCTCAAAGCATGCTAAGAAATTATAACCCCTCTTTCACACGACCCATATCCTTTGGCTCTTCCACCCACCCCAGGCTCCAAAGAAACCTCGACACAGGATTCCTCATAATGTAGGTCAAGTCTGTAGTTTTTGTTTGTTTTGTCTGTTAAAATAAATTCAGTTTTTATGCTCAGGTCAGCCAAGAGTATGTCTAATTATTGAATATATAATATATATATATATATATATAAAAGAGTATGCCTAATTGGAATTTTGTTTTTAGTGTTTTGGTCTTGGCTCTTGGTTTTCCCATGATCATTGGGAATTTTGTATCGCTATGTAGTGGTGGTTGTCAGTTTGGGCATTTAGTATCGTTCTGTAATGGTGGTCGAAAATATGTTTTTGTAGTCTATGTGGGTAAATAGTGTGTTTCAGCCAACCCTGTGTGGCTCTCATTTGGCTTGGTTTTCCTTACATGGCCTCATCATGATATCCTTTCAAGACTCTTTAGGGGTCCAACCCTGCGTATATCAATTGGAAACTATATTGTAATCAAGTAGTTTATTAAAGATATTAATAAAATATTCCAGACCTATGTGCCTTTTATCAAAAAATAATTAAAATATTACCATCACATGTCTTGACATAGATATTGGGCTCACCATCACTTTTACTAAATCCGTTTCTTAGAAAATATGAATCTATTCTGCTATACCATGCCTATGGTCCTTTCTTTAACCTATAATGGGATTTCTTCAAAATATACACCTTGTTTTCTTGCCCTAGAAACTCATATCCAAGTGGCTGCTCCACATACACTTCTTCTTCCAACTCTCCATTTTAAAAGGTGACTTCACGTTTATTTGATATACCTTTCATTTGTGTTAGGTTGTTATTGCTAAGATTTCCCTCACAATTTCCATTCTTCCTACTAGAGTATATGTTTTATTATAATCTCTTCCATGTTGTTGTTTGTATCCTTTACTAACCATCCTTGCTTTATGTCTTTCAATCCTTCCTTTTTCATTTATTTTGGTCTTATAGACCCACTTTACTCTTATGGCATTTTTTCCACATGTAAGACACCAACTCCCATGTTTTATTCTTTTCTATAGCTTCTATTTCTTCATCCATTGCATTTACCCACTTTTCATCTTTAATTACATCTTCAAAATGAAAAGGATCATCAACATGTGAATATAATACAAAAATATAATTGAGACTTGCACTACTCTCACCTTCATTTTTCTCATAAATATCTCTCATACTTCTGACTTTTTGTCTTTTGAATCTTTCCAATATTGGATTTGATGTGTCTCTTGAATTTGAACTTGTAGAATGTGGACTTGATGGTGATTTTTTCTCAATTAAAGGAGTGTTTTCTTTAATGTGTGGG
This sequence comes from Sequoiadendron giganteum, assembly GCA_007115665.2. NCBI lineage: Eukaryota > Viridiplantae > Streptophyta > Pinopsida > Cupressales > Cupressaceae > Sequoiadendron > Sequoiadendron giganteum. The sequence goes on from CM021105.1 coordinate 556,680,194, forward strand.
GCTATCCTTGTATTTTTTGAAGGTGTCACTTGAGGACTACTTTGTTGAGCTTGAATGGGAATAGAAGGAGTCACCATAGGAGTACCTATTGGTATCAATTATTCTCTATCTTCTTGTGGTAAACTTGCTGCTACATTCACTGTTTTCTCCAAACTTCCATCCCATGCTTCCTCTTCTATGAACTACACGTCTTTGCTAACTATAATATTTTGGTTTTTGAATTGTATAACGTGTATGCCTTTGATTCATCACTATATCCCACGAATATGCATTTTTCTCCCTTGTTATCTAATTTATTTCTCAATTCATCCAGGACATTTGCATATGTCACACATCCAAAGCCTCTCATATGAGAAACACAATGTTTTCTTCCACTCCATACTTCATCTAGAATCATATTATTTATATTTTTTATTGGAAATCTATTCATTATGTAGGCTCCACATGCTGTGTCTTTAGTCTGCATAAACACTGAAATAATCTTGTGGATATAGACAATCCACATCTGAGTCATCCCATTGCAAGAAAATGGGTAGCTAATCCATAACTTGCATAACTCGTAGATCCAAATCTAATGAAACATGAAAACTCGTCATCACAGAAGTAACCAACAAACCAAGATGTTATAGAGGATAACCAGACATATATCTAGAAACCCCCACTGCATGAGTATTGTCAAATCTAAAAATATATCAAGACATATCAAGTCCATCTATAGTACTTCACATAGAGGATGTGATTAATTCCTCTATTACATAGTGTTGAGGAAATATACAATGATATGCAAATACTACAAAAAAATATGTTGCAATAACTCTCTCACCATTAGTCTCCATATCTCTCCCAAGTTCTTCACACTCAACCATGTGAAACCAAACATCCAGGAAGAATACCATGACCAAAAAGAGAACCTGCAAATCAAACCATATCCTTGTTCCACACTAACATGTACTAAGTTGTGTAGAGTAAGATCTCCTTCACCATTCCCAAAATGAAAAGATATCAACATCTAACATTCAAATAAAATAAAAACATGGTAGCAATAGATGTAAACCTCTCATGCCGAAGATAGATCAAACCAACCAATCATTCCCACAACAAAGGGAATATGCCCAAAGCCACAAAACATTTCATGTACCTCTCCAGATAAGTCCTCATAACTAAATCCATAGCTCAAGGCCAAATCAGCATAAGATAGCAGCAATGAGGCACAAATCAGTAACATAAGATCATCACATAACACATGATTTACATGGAGAAAACTTGCACGAAAAAAACCCACCAAGAAGAGAGGCCAATTATGCATTATCACCAAATAAATGAGATTACAATGCAACCACTTCCATTCTCCTCTTTGCCTCCAACATGGAAGCACTTGTGTACCTATGAACAACCTCCTTATGCCTCTACCTATCCTTATTCCTACAGAGTAACACTACATTCAGCTATTCCTCTCTAGTTCTACATCTAAGAGGCTGAATTTATAGACTTGAGAAGGCATCTAATGCACCAAACAAGGCGCTCAAAGATGACCCCTCATTCCAAACATCCCCAACCTTTGGATTACCTCCAAAGAATGCTAAAGAACATCAGTTTTGGCTCCAATACTTTCCCTCCAACTTGGGTGCCCAAACTTGAGAAGATAAACATTACATTAAATGCAATAAATGATGGAAAACCAAGTGAAACCTATTGCCTCTATCCAAACACCTGCTTGGAGAATCCCAACAGTCACTTATTTATCATTTCCTTTATCTTTTATTATCCCATTCTAGGCATCCACATGTGGGGAAAACAATATTAAATATTTATGTCCAAACACCACCTTTACCATTGCTAATGGACCTATCACACCTTATGAGTATATTACAAACAATGGTGAGAATTAATATTACAAAATATTTTTCCAATACACCCTAAGTGCCTAGAGACACTTTCCAAGAATATCGGAACCATGACATATGACATAGGATTTACAAGGTGGATGAAATATTAATCCTAACATTCACCACCTCTATCCATTCTCAATGATTTAATGTAGTACCCACTTTGTTTCTCAACAAGAGCCTTGAATTGATAAAAGAACTCAAATACTTTATCCTTATGCCTTAGAAAGTAAACTCATGTTTTCTTCTATAATCAACAATGAATGTCAAGAAGTAACATCTTCCACCAATTGAAGGTGTTTGCATTGACCCACACAAATTTGAATGGACAATCTCTAATGATATATTTTCCCTTATTGACTTGCTTGCTAGAAATGATTCTCTATGTTGCTTACCCAAAATGCATCCTTCACATTCTCTTTCTGGTTATGGAAAACCCTTTACCATGTTTTTCCTATGTAGTAGGTTTAGACCTCCAAAGTTTAGGTAACCAAATAGTAGATACAATAACCAATTCTCATCTTTTATTTTTACCTCAAAGATTACTTGAGTGACTCCTATAGTTTTTCCTTCATCCACTTGTGGGATCATTGAGGGGTGTGCTTGAGAAAATTCTACCTTCAAATCTAGTTTTATCATTGGGGGAAACATTCTATAGTTGGTCATCTGTACTTTTGCAATGAGTTGATTACTTGGAAACTTATAGGATTGCACATTCTCTATTTTTTACAAATACTCTATACCCCTTTTGAACGAGTTGTCCAATGCTCATCAAATTGAGTTTTAAGCTAGTAACACAATAGACATCGAAAATAAACTTTTTCTCCCCCTTCTTGGTTAGAATATTGTTTTTTCCTTTCCACATAACTGATACTTTGTTGTCATTTCCCAATGTGACATCTAATTTTACATTTTCATCCAAACTGGAAATCATTTTTATGTTCCATTTTATGTGATTGTTGCAACCCGAGTCTAGAAACCATACATCCTTATGATTCTCTGGTGCAATATCGCAAGCCAATAATATACTACCATGGGTTTGGTTTTCTCTTATAAAATTTACATTTTGTTTCTTATGATCATATTTCTTGCAATAATGACATTGAACTTGAGACTTATCATACCTTTGGCCTTGAGATGAATTTTGATTTGAGTTTTTATTGCTACCTATTCCACTTGAGTTTGATGAGTTCATTCTTCCATCTCTATATGATTTTCTTCTTCCTCTTGAATTTCATCTTCCTTTACCTCTAACATGACTAATTGAAGCTTGTGTTTTGAAGGCATGCTCCAAAGATGAATATTCTAACCTGTTTAACCTATGCTCATGAGAAATAAGAGATGAATGAAGCTCATCTATTGAAAATTGTGAGAAATTATTTGTCTCTTCTATGACCACAATAATAGAGTCAAACCTTGTAGGTAAACTTATTAAAATATTTTCAACTATTCTCCTATCTTCAAGTTTCTCACCATGAGAGTTGATTTGATTAACCAATCTAATAATTTGAGTAAAGAATAAATATATTGATTTAGAATCCTTCATGTATATGGTCTCAAATTCTCTTTTTAACATTTGTAATTTAGCAGTTTTCACCTTGGCCATTCCTTGATATGTTGTTTGGAGGATATACCATGCTTGTTTTGAATTTTTTGTTGTTGCAATCCTTGGAAAAATACTCGACCATACATTTCTTGGAAGAGGTTAAAGAGAGCTTTAGAGTCTTTCTTTATGTTATTCATGAGTAAGTCCTTCTTGATTGAGTTAGAGCATTGTATGATATTGCATTAGTTGGTTCTGGATAGCCATTTTTAACAAGTTCCAATATGTCTTCAGAATTGAATAATGTCTTCATTGTGATTGATCAATAATCCTAGTTTTTTCCATTGAACCAAGGAATCTATGGATTTTTTAAGCTTGTGCTTGGGGCTGCCATTGTTGGTTGTGAAGCTCTGTGATAGATAATCATTAGTTCCTTGAAAACCTTTCTTGGAAACATAACTCTAATAACCTTAAGCTCTGATAATCTTTTGACACTTATAACCTTCAACTCTGATACCACGTGAAGGAAGAGAATAAAATACAAACAAAACCAAGAATAACAATGATAAAACAAAGGATAAACATTTTTCAAAATATACAAAGATTAAAGATATATAACATAGTTCTTGCTCTTTCTTTCACTCAAAAAATAGCATAACATATAGAATCCCCTATTCATTTGTTGTTTGAAAGTAGTGGCTATAGTAGAGCATTCACTCTTCTTCATACAAAAGACATTACTATGAAAAATTTCCTTCTCCTTTCATCGTATGTGGCTTAACAAAGACAAACTAAAACAAAAAAAAATAGTATGTGGGACTTCATATGAGCAGATTGTGAAGATTTGGCGATGGTGGGAGAGATGAAGAGTCTACAAAGAGGATTTAATGTGCTTAGTTGTAATTAATTTCCAACAACATATGCTTCTTACTCTAAATTTTTAGGTGAACTATGAGATATATGAAAAATAATTAAACTTGAAAAACTATACTATATTATACAAGTTTACATAGAGAAAACTCTTCTAGAAAAGAATCCACACTCCAAAATATAAATAATTTATATTATTAATTACAAAAGATTAAAATCTAGTATTCAGAAACATGCCCCTACAAGAATATCACAAATAAAATGATTATAATAAAATAGCAATATTCAAATCAATCATACTGATGTGGTTGCTACATATTCTACTTCAACTGATGAAAGAGTCACTATGGATTGCTTCTTTAATGTCCATGAGACTGCACCTGTCCCACAATGAAAGACATATATTGAGATATGTAGCAAGAATAACAGAATATAGAATCTTGTATTCCAAAACTAATGATTTTTGTTTGAATGGTTATACTGACAGTGATTTTGCAGGTAGGATTGAGGATAGGAAGAGTACTTCTGAATATGTGTTTCATTGTGTAACAGGTGCAGTCTCATGGGAATCAAAGATGCAACCCATAGCGAATCTTTCATTAGCTGAAGTAGAATATGTAGCGGTCACATCAGCTGCATGCCCAATCTTCAAGATCTATGAATCTTTTCTCAAATTTCTCTCCAACCGTTGCGGCAGTCCTTCAAACCTTCATTCAACAACTTCACGTGCCTTCACTCTTCCTTTCATGATCTTTTTATTATTATTCAAATTTGATTCAAATTTATTCCTTGTACCAAAACAGATTACAAGATTCTTCATTTATAGAAATCTTAACAGATCGAAAGACTGCCTAAAACTGCAAAAAAACAAAAGCAAACTAAATTTTATCAATGTAGTGAACCGCAAATTATATAGTGCATAAAAATATCTTATGAAAAATAGAACTAAAGATTGTTGTCCAGTTAACTCCACCACCTACATACAAACATTGAAGTCTTCTAATCAAAGCTAAACAACAGTTTATCCTCCTAATTTTCTCCATCGAATGGAATAAATTATTCTAATTACTCTAACACATACAACCTATACATAATTTCAACATAAGTGCCCAAATATAACACCCAAATGTAGAGCCCAAATTCCAATGCCCCAATTATGATGAGTCAACATGCTAAAAAAAAGTAGATGACTCCATTGTAGTCTTTGAGTTGTCTACTTGCAAGAATTTAAATAATCTTTTTGACACCTCTAGAGACTTGTCACAGGTACTAGAATGAAATTGACTATAGAAATCTAAATAACCTTCCAGACAACATTGAGAATGTTGATTTTTATGTAGCTTGGATAGGTGTTCTAGTCTCTTGTGGTGTCTACAAGGCTAGAAGCACATTTGGATTGATTATCTCCATTCCCAAGAATTATTATTTAATTAATTGATTTATCTGGAAACTTCTAGAGAGGAGATAGTTAGAGATAATTAATTAATTAATTGATTCCTCTAGAGACTTCTAGAAACCAGTTAGGGTTTATTAGAGTCTAATTAATCTTAGCCATTGATTGAGATTAAATCATGGCCATTGGTTTTTCAATGAGAATAGTATGGGCATTTGGAGAACACGCACTTGAGAAAGATTTGTAGTGATAGCAAATTAATTTGCAGTGATAGCAAACAAATTTGTAGTGAGAGAAAATAGTTTTGTAGTGATAGAAAAGGCGTAGTGATAGCGTTGGAGGCAGCAGCAGTGGAATTTCAGCAGGAGAAATTGAGGGAAGAATTTATGGAGAAGAATATTGTCGAAGCTCTGCCAGTAAGAGGAAAGCAGTTTATGTATCTCTTGATTTGCTAAGATTAATAAAATTTCTCATCTGCAGTACTGGTTTTCCCTCTGGGGTTTTTCCAGGGACAATTTGTCCAAAAATATTGTGTTTATTATTTTGCGTATTTTTCTTCTCTATTCTTGTGGTTTTATTTGTGAAGTTGCAGTTGTGTTATTTTTCAATATTTGTTGTGAATTAATTTTTGGCAGTCAAATAATCTTTATAGATAAGATATTAATAATCAATAACTGTAATAGAATTTTCACATGGTATCAAAGCATATATGAGGGCAGAAATTGCTCAACGCGGGCACATGAAGAAAAAATCAAGGGTTTATAAAACCCAGTTCTACCTCTTCAGAATTATTATTATTATTATTATTATTTTTTGAGATGGCCTTAACAAGTTTAAGAGATCGAGACAGATTGGATGGAGCCTCAAATTTTGGTGTTTGGAAAGCCAAAATTTATTTATTGTTGGAAAATAATGGTATCAAGGAATATGTGACCAATGTTGTAGCTATACCTACAGATCCAACACAACTCTTAGCATATAAGAAGGAAGATTCCAAGGTGAGGAGGCTGATTCTTGACGGTGTTAAGGATCATATTGTTCCACATATTGCAGAGTTAGATACAACGAAGAAGATGTGGGATGCCATTTTAAATCTATACCAGAATGCTACCACTAACAGGAAGCTTATTCTCAGAGAAACATTGAGGAATACTCGAATGAACAAGGGAGAAGATGTTGCAAGTTACCTCACCATACTTAGACTTGTCAAGGATGATTTGGCAGTTGTTGGAGATAAACCAGATGATGACGAGCTAGTATGAATAGACCTAAATGGGTTTACTAAGCAGTGGGATGCCTTTGTTCAAGTTATTAATGGATGAGACATCTTACCGAGTTGGAATCGACTATGGAGTGACTTCACTTAGGAGGAGCTTAGACTAAGTCTTGTCAGTGGAACCAACAGTACGAATTAGAAAAGTGAGGCAGAACAAGAAAACGTTTCCCTAGCTGGAAAATGGAAAGCAAAGAAGGGGTCTAGCAAAGGATCAAATCCTAAAGTTGAGAAGAAGGACTTGTCTAAAGTCAAGTGCTCTAGCTGTCACGATTTTGGCCACTATGTCAGTGATTTCTCGCAAAGGAAAAAGAACGAAAATAAAGGCAAGAAGTAGACGACAACTTCAGCAAGTGCAGTTGAGCTCTCTAGTAGAATGGAGGATGAGTTTGCACTCATAGTTTTTATGGTTAGCTCAACCTCACAGGGTGTTTGGTATATAGACAGTGGGGCCTCATTTCATATGACATGAGTTAGAGATTACTTTTCCAGTTACACGGAGGAGGGCATCAAAATCCAAATTTCTATGGGGAACATGTCCAAACTCAATCCAGTTGGGAAAGGGACTATTCTATTTCAAAGGGAGAATGGAAAGTCGATTCCCATTCATGATGTGTTGCATGTGCCAGGCTTGGGTATGCACCTGATTTCCATATCTTTCCTTCAGGATAAAGGCTACAATGTACTCTTTAGAGGTTCAGATGTGTTAATCAAGCATAAGGATTGGAAATCACCCATAGCTATTGGAGTTAGGAGTGGCCGACTTTACAGATTACAGTTTGATACTCATAAGGCACTGATGAGCAACAATAATTCTAGAGATCAAGGAGAGCTATGGCATAGGAGGATGGGCCATATACATAATGAAGCACTTAAATTGCTTCGTGAGACAGGGACAGGTGTTCCAGAGGTGAGCACAGAGCATGATGATGTATGTAAGGGATGTGTGTTGGAGAAGTTTTTGAAAGCAACTTTTCCAAGGAGTGACACTAGATCTAAGGGTGTTCTTGATCTAGTACATTCAGATATACGTGGACCAATGTCGATGAAGTCTCTCAGAGGATACAATTACTTTGTTACTTTTATTGATGATTTCTCAAGGAAGACCTGGATATACTTCTTGAAGACCAAGGATGAGGTTTTCAATCATTTCCAAGAGTTCAAAGATCTTGTGGAGAATTTGACAGGCAAGAAGATAAAGGTTCTTCGGTCAGACAATGGAGGCGAGTACAAAGGGAAAGAGTTCTAGGAGTTTTATACCAGGGAAGGAATCAAGAGAGAATGGACTATTCCTTACAACCCGCAATAGAATGGGGTTGCTAAGAGAAAGAATCGGTCTATATTGGAGGAAATAAGGGCTATATTGTATGACCAGGATATGTCACGTCACTTATGGGCAGAGGCATGCAGTACAATAGTATACATACTGAATAGGGTTCCACAAGGTATTGGGAAAGATGACACCAGAGGAGGCATTCTTAGGGAAGAAACCAGATGTCAGCCACTTCAGGATATTTGGGAGTTTGGCATATTGTCACATTCTAGGGGCTACACATTCCAAGTTAGATTAGACTGCAGAGAGAGGGTACTTTGTGGGGTACAATGAAACCTCAAAGGCATATCAAATATTTATTCTAGGGACCAAGAGGATTATAGTTAGGATTGATGTGAAGTTCATGGAGGACAAGGCATTTAGAAGGTCCGAAAATTTGTCAACAGATGATCAGAGTGAGTAACTGGCAAAAGCTCCAAGGATCGAGCAATCGGATCAAGGGCAGCGAAGCTCGAGTATAATTACTAGTACAAGCACAGGCTCAAGTGTTGAGAGTTTGTAGAGTATGGAGCAAAAAATGCAGTAGATCCAAGAGATGCATCAAGAAGAAACAGAGGTTGATACTTAATCCTCTACAGTTGGCAGTAGGAACCAATAGACACATAGAGATACTCAAGAGTTTGTGGGAGCTCCTAGGATGAGTAATAGACAACGGAGACAACCAGCCAGGTATAATTACTATATGGATTTAGTTAGTCAGTTGGTAGATAGTGATCCTTCCAGCTATCAGGAGGCCTCACAACAACAAGTGTGGTGAGATGTGATGGTTGAGGAATATACCTCAATAGTGTAGAACGATGTGTGGGAGGTTGTACCTAGACCAATAGATAGGGCAGTGGTTGGATCATGTTGGATCTATAAGATCAAGCATGGTGCAGATGGTAGCATCGAGAAATAAAAGGCAAGGTTTGTGGCCAAGGGATTATCTCAAAAGGAGGGAATAAACTACAAGGAGACATTCGCTCCAGTGGCCAGGTATACTTCTATCTGAGTCGTGATCTCACTTGCAGCACAGATGGGATGGCAGATCCATCAAATGGATGTCAAGACATCATTTCTTAATGGTGAATTAAAAGAGGAGGTATACATAGAACAACCAAAGGTATTTGTAGCATACAACAATGAAACCCACGTGTGCAGATTGAAGAGAGCTTTTTACGGACTCAAGCAGGCTCCCAGTGTGTGGTATGAGCGCATTAATAGATACTTGCAGGGAATGGGCTTCGTGAAGAGTGAGGCAGATGCTAACCTCTACTACTTGGCGGTTAGGGGTGAGGTTATCATTCTTGTTCTATATGTGGATGACTTATTTTTTACAGATTCACTGGGGCTCATAGAAGAGTGCAAGAGGGACCTAGCAGCAGAGTTTGAGATGAAGGATTTGGGGCTTACGCACTACTTTCTAAGCATGGAGGTATTACAGATAGATGGGGAGATTTTCCTTGGACAAGGGAAATACTACATCGAAATCTTGAGGAGGTTCGAGATGGAGGATTGCAAAGCCATGTATACTCCTATGATCACAAATTGGAATGAGGTAGACACATCCAAGGAGAAGGATGTAGACCCCACCTTATATAGGAAGTTGATTGGATCTCTCATATATTTGGTCAACACCAGGCCATATATATCCTTTGCAATAAACTCTCATAGTCAATTCATGGTTGAGTCAAATAGAGTGCATTGGATAGTGGCAAAGCATGTGTTGCAATATTTGCATGGTACAATCAAGTATGGGATCAAATATGCTCAAGGTGATGGTATCAGGTTGATAGGCTATACTAATGCAGATTGGGAAAGCAGTACAGCGGACAGGAAAAATACTTCAGGGTGTTGATTTAGCTTGGGATCAGGAGTTGTCTCTTGGTACAATAGGAAGCAAAAGTTTGTGGCTCTGATATCTACAGATTCAAAATACATAGCAGCTAGCATGGCGATGTGTGAGGCGATATGGCTTCGAAATTTTCTAGTAGCCTTGTTTGGTCAAAGGGTTGAGACTATAGTGATACACTGTGACAATCAGAGTTGCATTAGGTTGTCTCAGAATCTGGTGTTTCGTGATAGGTCTAAGCATATCGACATCAGGTATCATTTCATCAGGGATTGTGTACAACGGGGGATTGTTAAGCTAGATTATATACCTACAAATCAACAGGTAGTAGACATTTTGACAAAGGCATTGGGGAAGGCGAAATTCATCTTCTTCAGAGATATGTTGGATGTTATGTAGAACACCTTCCTCGCTAAGAGGGAGTGTTGATTTTTATGTAGCTTGGACAGGTGTTCTAGTCTCAGGTGGTGTCTACAAGGCTAGAAGCACAACTAGATTGATTATCTCCATTCCCAAGAATTATTATTTAATTAATTGATTTATCTAGAAACTTCTAGAAAGGAGTTAGTTAGAGATAATTAATTAATTGATTCCTCTAGAGACTTCTAGAAACTAATTAGTTAGGGTTTGTTAGAGTCTAATGAATCTTAGCCATTGATTGAGATTAAATCATGGCCATTGGTTTTTGTATGAGAATAGTATAAAAGGGGATCAATGGGCATTTGGAGAACACACACTTGAGAAATATTTCCAATGAGAGAAAATAGTTTTGCAGTGATAGCAAAGGCACGGTGATAGCGTTGGAGGTAGCAACAGTGGAATTTCAGCAAGATAAATTGAGGGAAGAATTTTCGGAGAAGAATATTGCCTGAGCTTTGCCAGTAAGAGGCAAGCAGTTTATGTATCTCTTGATTTGTTGAAGATTAATAAATTTACTCATTTGCAGTACTGGTTTTCCTTATGAGGTTTTTCTAGGGACAATTTGTCCAAAAATATTGTGTTTATTAGTTTGCGTATTTTTCTTCTCTATTCCTCTGGTTTTATTTGTGAAGTTGCAGTTGTTTTATTTTTCAATATTTTCTATGAACTAATTTTTGACAGAAAAATAATCTTTATAGATAAGAGATTAATAATCAACAACTGCAATAGAATTTTCACAGAGAAGCTATCACAACTCAAGTCTTTAATATTATCATGCGGCACTAGTTTCCAAAGCCTTCCAGAAAGCACTAGCAACCTATCAAAGATGGAAAGCTTGGATATGGGGGGATGCCATTATGCATGGCAGACAATTCCTAGTGCCATTTTGAATCAATGAAATCTCCACCTTTTAGGATTACCTCCCCAGCTGGAGAACTAGCGATGAAGAAGCAAACTCAAATGGAGAAGCGAACTACTTTGGTGGAGCTTCTAGCGAAGAGATGGTGAAGTTTGGGACAATCTTAGCCCTCTTACATGGTGGGTAAAGGCTAAGAACTCACTTGCATTTTGAATACTGTCTAACAATTCAATATAGATTATCTTTTAATTTTTTGGATTGCAAATTTCATTTATCTATATTTAGATAAAATTGTAAAATAATGTATTGCCTCCAAAAAATACAAATTAAAAAATGCATTGCAGCACATCATTTCAGCTTCATATAAATCGTAGTAGGGGAGAGGACCTAGTAGTTTTACACCCTAACTTTGTGCTTCTCAAAAACCTACACGGAGATTTCAAATCACTCCCATTTTTTTACAGCAGATTACTTGGCAAGTCCCCTTCTTATAACTTTCGTTTTAGGGCCACATCATCAAATATGATGCCACACCAACATGCTTTTTGTCAAGGTGTCCAAAAAGGCCCAAAAAAAAAGTGAGACCAATACTTGTGCATTCACAACATGGGTAGTTGAGCGTTGATGTGCAATCACATGATTGGTTTCTTTTTAGAACAAAAGAATACATTTTGTTTAAATATGGGTAGTCAAGTCACAACTATTGGGCATTATATAAACAACTACTATCACAACTATTGAAACATGCTCAACTATTGGGTCCTCTCCCTTAGATGACAAATAAATTCCTGAAGCACCTGATCATATCTATAATAATATGAATTATTTAAATCTATATGCCAATCCTTTTATAACTTAGGGGAGAGGACCCAGTAGTTGAGCACCCTAATTTCGTGTTTCTCAAAATCCTACATGAAAATTTCAAATCAATCCCATTTTTTTACAGTAGCTTACTTGGCAAGTCCCCTACTTATAATTAAGGTTTTAGGGTCACATCATCAAATATGATGCCACATCAGCATGCTTTTTGTCAAGGTGTCCAAAAAGGCCCCAAAAAAAAGTGAGACCAATACTTGTGCATCTATATCATGTTTTATTGGGTGTTGATGTAGAATCACATGATTTGTTGCTTTTTAGATCTAAGGAATACATTTCATTTAATTATAGGCAGTCATCATCAACACTAACAACTTTAAAGTCACAACTAAATTGGTCCAATATTGTTGAAAATATTGGACATTAAACAAATGCTATCACAACTATTGGAGCATGCTCAAGTACTAAGACCTTTTAATAGAGGCTCTACTGGAGAAAAGGGGTTAGAGAAGCCAAAGATAGTTGTATCATTTAGAAGACATAGCCTAAAAGGATAGGATAAATTTCTAGCATCGAGTTTAAAATTAAAGGATAATGAAAGGAGCAATTCTATCTTCAAGACTCTATCTAAAAGATGCCATCTTCATAACTAAAAGAACAATCCTATACTCTATGCACCCTGAATGTTTTGATCAATCAAGTAAGATTATCTAGACAAGTTAATCTTAATCCAAATGTTAGTACTAGTTATGCATCTCATAACATGTTATTAAAGGTATAAATGCATAAATTCAATAGCAAGAGCCCATTTATTTGGATAAATCAATTGGAGAAACATTTTGTGTACATTCAATCCCAAGGGGGAAAATGATGATAATACATTCTTAATATCTAGAACTTGAGAAATTCATTTGGTACTAATGGCCATGTGCTTAAAAAATAGGAAAAACCCTCTCGATGTCACTTGGTTAATCTTTACAAAGAACTTATAATTGCACTATAACACAAGTATATCAGGGAACTACTTTAGCTAGTTGACCAAACTATAATAAATAAGATTAGTCAAGAATTATATTCAATAATACCATAACCTATCCTTGCAAGTAAAAACAATTATAGAGGGTAAATTGCATGACTTATTTCTTCTTAGTTGGAGATATGTTTGTTTAATTTTTTTAGTTTATTTAATTCTTTTATCATGGCAGCAAGATAGAGGAATTTGTTTAACTCTTAGAAGGCAAGGATTTTGTAATCTAAGAGAAAAGAGCTTCTTACCACAACTATTCTCTCAAGCTACTAGATTGATTCTTTAACAAATTGAAAAAAAAAAAGTGTATTTGTTTTCGTTATGATGGATAGCAAACGTAGTTAATGACATAAACGCATTGAAAAGAGATTGTTATACATTGAAGGGGCTAGTGAGGAAGAAGAGGATAGAGAAAAAATAATTGAGGTCATTAATGAGCTATATTATGAATTAGGGGATAACCAACTAACTATTTCTTTTCATGCACCTTTTAGAATTAGTACCCTACAAACTCTAAAGGTATTGAGTTTCTTGGTAAAAAATAAAAATTTCGATAGACTTCGGAGGGTAGCACAACTTCATCAACAAGAAGTTCACTTCTCATCTAAATTGTTTTATCTAATCAACTCTACAATTTTAGGTCATGATGTAGATGGGGGCAGAGTTAGTTTTCTAGGGAAATCCCATATCATTAAACTTTTCATGGGAGACTACAACTAGTTTCCTCTATGTTTTATATCTGCATGGGTGAAACAACCATTATTTTGGGAGTCTAGTGGCTTACTACATTAGAAAATTTGAGATGAACTTCCTAGAGCTATTAATGCATTTTCCTTTAGAGGGTAGGATAGTCAAGCTAAGAGGGTTGCATGCAAAATATCCATAGGTGATAAGAAACCATCAAATAAAAATATGCTTAACAAGGAGGCAAAAAATTTTGTGGCCCAATTTATTTCACTAGAAAAATATCAATTAAAGGCTTCTTCATTGCTATATCTACAAGAAATTATAAATAAACACTCAATGGTTTCTGGAGATATGACAAAAGGGTTACCTCCCAAAAGAGATTGTGATCATGACATTCAGTGAGAACCAATGAGCCAATCCCCAATACCAAGCCCTATATATATAAAGGTGAGACTGGGAATTTGGTACAAGAGATGTTAAAATCAGGTATTATTAGGCATAGTCAAAGTGATTAATCCCCTCGAATGATAATAATTCACATGTGAGATGAAACTTGGTGAATCTATCTTTCTTACAGATAGATCAATAAGTACACCATAAAAGATAAGGTTTCAATTCCATCAATTGATGGTTTGTTAGATGAGGAAAATGGTGCTATTTATTTTACAAAAATTAACCTTCAATTTGGTTATCATCGTATCAAAATTAGAGATATGAGGATGTACATAAGACAACTTTCTAGACACATGATTGATAGTATGATTTTTTTGTGATGCTTTGTAGCCTCACAAATACACCATCTATATTTTGAATTTTGTCGAGCTTTATCTTTAAGCCAATTATGGTTTTTATAGAATTTGAATATACAAAAAAAAATTGGGAGGAACACCTGCAACATGTGAATCAAGCTTCAAACATTTTTGAACGTCAACTTTATGCTAAGTCATCCATGTATATTTTTTGAGTCAAAGAGGTGAAGTACCTAAACAATATTGTTTCACATGAGACAATCAAGATGGACCCTCACAAGGTCAAGGCTATACTAGAATTGAAATGCCTATAACACTCAATAAATTATAGAGTTTCTTTAAGGCTTAATGGTTACTACCAGCCACTGAGACATTTGAGAAACTAAAGGAGGCCATGCACATGGGTCTTGCTATGATATATTTTTAAAACCTTTACTATGGAATATTATGCTTCTATTTATGGTATAAAAGAAATACTCATGCAAGAGGGAAGAAACCCCAACATTCAAGAGGACTCACCAACTTAAAGGTAATAAATTATTGAAGCTCATTTATGAGAAAGTGCAAATTTGTTGAAGCTCAAATTTGAGAATGGAAAAATAGGGATACATTTTATTTCTCTTGGGGAAAGTTGAAATGAATATGCTTAAATCAAATTAATTGTATTGTAGGCATAAAACTTTACCATATAATTTTATTCATCTCATCAAACATATCTATTAAGAAAGAAAACGAAAGTAATTTACATATCATTTCTAATAGGATTTTGAAGTGAATTTTATTTTAAAGAATTTAATTATGTGAATTACTATATATAAATAAAGACTGTTTACTTTATTCTTATAAATTTAGCAAATATAAAATATTTTTTTGTGAAGTCTTAATAATAATACTAATTATCAAATAAGTTATAATATAAAAATAGGTGAATTATTTTATTTAAAATAAAATAATAATTTATTTTTTTATGAATAAGCATTTATCGATTGATTATAAATAAATATTAAACATATTAAAAAAAAAGGTGGGAGGTAAGAAGGCACATTATGAAGAGTCACATTGGTAGGGCCCAGAAAGCATGAAAAAAACCTTTGAAGGTCTGATTACGGCTATTCCTCTCGACATGCTTCACAAATAATAATTTTTTAAATATTATATATAGAAGGAAAAATAATTGGTAGTTGAAAATATGGTTTTTTGAATATTTTTTGTAATTAATTTTAAGAGTATAGAAAAATCCAAAAGGCTTGTTCAAGATGTCTATATTGCAAGCGTCAAAATTGAGGAGATTCAACACATTTATTGGAAATCATTAAAAAGTAATATAGTAAGTTTTTTTTACTGTAACATCTATTATTTCAATGTTGATTTTAAGAGCATATAGAAACCGCCTAAAACTTGACAAAGTTGTGCACATTGAAAGTGTTGAAATTGAGAGGGTGCAAGGCATCTAATAGAAATGATTGCAAATTAGTAAAGAAAATATTTTTCCCTTATTATTTCAGTGCAAATAGATTGAGTAAGTTAGTTACATTAGATTTTGTGAATGCAATATTTTTCTGTGTTGGCTTCTATTTTTCAAATTTATCTTATACTTGCAATAACATCATTGTATGCAATTTTTAAAATTATAGGGGGTTACATTTTATTTATGGAGGATTTTTTATCATTCACAAAGAACTTTTAGCTACCCAATATGGGAGCATGAGCCTTTAGGTTGCAACCTCTTCAATTGAGAGCCAAGGACTAAAGAGTATCCATTCCACCAAATTTTCCTATGACACAATCTCAACCTCATCCCTTATGATGTCAAGACTCAAGGCCTTGCACTTAGCAAGACTTGATCCCTAGTGGGCTCATTCAAAACTTTTTAACTTCACCACTAGATCAAAGGCCAATTGATAGGGGTTATTATATTAAAAATGGATTGCTGAAAAACTTAATTTATATTTTCAATATAGTT
This sequence comes from Sequoiadendron giganteum, assembly GCA_007115665.2. NCBI lineage: Eukaryota > Viridiplantae > Streptophyta > Pinopsida > Cupressales > Cupressaceae > Sequoiadendron > Sequoiadendron giganteum. The sequence goes on from CM021105.1 coordinate 556,696,844, forward strand.
TATAATATACTCAAATCCTTTTGATATTTCATATAGAGATATAAATGAACATTAAAATGGTGGATTATGCTAATACATTTTTGAAATATAATTGAACTGTTTTTTAATCATTTCATGATGATCCATAAATATTTATCTTCAACCACTTAGTAACACCTATAGGTGTTGCTACTAATATTATTTTACTTATCTTAGCATTCATTTATAGAGACTAATTATAATGCCCATAAGTTTTACTATGAAAAAATCATAAAAAATACAATCAATATTTTTTTTAAACAAAACATAACTAGAACAACAATGCAACATGTGCATGATAGATGTCATTGCACATAATATATGATGAGAAATATACAGGTTCTAATGTCAATTTTTGGGAAAATTAATTTCTATTTAACTATGACTTCAATGGATGAGATATAAGGCTTGGAATACTACAATATGAAAATTTGGAACTCTAAAATTATGTTGTCTAAATATGGAATTACCATGTTTAGATCCATCTCCTTTATGATGCTAAAAATAAGCCAACATAGCATGCTTAATAACACCACCTTATGTTGAACTTTTAACAACAATACATAAATAATAACATCACCATAAGATAGCAACAAAGAGGCACAAATCAAAAACATAAGAGCATCACATAACACATGATTTATGTGGACAAACTCTTGTGGGAAAAAAATCTACCAAGAAGAAAGGCCAAGTATGCATTATCTTAAAATAAATGATATTATAATACATTCACTTGCATTCTCCTCTTTTCCTCCAATATGGCAGCACCTGTGTACATGTGAACAACCTCTTTATGCCTCAACATGTCCTTGTTTTTACAATGAAAATCTACATTCAATTGTTCCTCATAATTTCTACATCCAAGTAGTTGATTTTATAGACTTGTGAAGACATCTTAAGCCCCAAACATGGTTCCCAAAGATGACCCTTCATTCCAAATGCCACCAACCCTTGGATTCCCTCAAAATATAAAAGGGCACCAGTATTGGCTCCAATACTTTTCCTCCTACTTGGGTGCCTGAACTTGGAAATTAAATATCACGTTAAATGTAATAATTGATGGAATACCAAGAGACTCCTGTTGCCTCTTTCCAAGCACCCACTTGGATAATTCCAATAATCATTCATTTATCCTTTTCCTTATCTTATACCATTCCATTCTAAGCATCCAATGTGGGGAAAATAATATTAAATATTTATGTCCACAAGTCACCTTTACTGCTACTAGTGGAACCCCTCACCCCCTATGAATGTAATACAAAAAATGGTGAACAAATATTACAAAATATTTTCCCAATACACACTATGTGCCTAGGGACACTTTCCAAGGATGTTGGAACCGTGTAATATGATATAGGATTTACAAGCTAGATGACACCTTAATCCTTATATTATCACTTGACATCATACATTATAAATACACCCACGATAACCACCATCAAGAAAAAATATCCTTACATCCTCCAGCATGCCACATATGGAAGAAAAAGGAACATGCTAAGATGAATCATATCAACTATCATTGAAACATGCACCAATATTTACATAAACACAAGCATTAGATTCAAATGATAACAAAGGCTCTAAGTAGTTGTCTTACTCATACCAGCTAGAATAGCAACCACAAGAAATTGCAACTCATCCAAGCTAGCCATACCTTTAACCAAGGTATAAAAATCATAAATAAAACTTCATGCCATCAACATACCAACCTAAAATCTACAATCAAGTATTTGTATATCCATCCTCCTATCTCAATGCAACATACCAATGTACAAATAACCACAAACAAGGCCAACTAACAAAGTCTAAATAAACATTGAAACAATCTCATGGATATAGACAATCCACATCCAAGTCATCCCACTGCAATCAAATGGGTGATCAAACCACACAATTGCATAACTCAAATTATAATCCAATGAAACATGCAAACTCATCATCACATTAATAATAAAAAAATAAGATACCAAAGTGAATGACCTATCATATATCCAAAAACACCCATTGCACGAGTAATGTCAAATCGGAAAATAAATCAAGGCATGCCAAGTCTACCTATAGTACTACACATAGAGAATGAGGCTAATTTCTCTATTATATAGTGTCAATGAAACATACAATGATATGAGAATCCTACAAACAAATATACTACAATACCTCTCTCACCACTAATATGCATAGCTCTCCCAAGTTCTTCACACTCAATGGAAGAAAGAGATCAAGAAACCTTCATGTTGTCACCAACAAATAATGAAAGTAAAGTAACAACACATGACCACAAACATAGTGATCACAATAGCTCCACACAAACCTCAACACCAATCTAGTGACCCAACCTAGGGAATGACAAAGGACAAACCTTAAGATATTCAAAAGGTCCTTATCCTTGCTCTCCCAAGCACTCAACCTAGGGAATGCCATAATATGCAAGTTTGAAACTCAAGAGTCGTTCACTCTTTGTCTAACACTCCACCTGTAGGTGTAACTTTAATTAACTATTTTTGTCTTCACAAGTCGCCTTTAGTAGTACTAATGAATCCCTCCTTTCTTATGAACATATTTCGAACAATTAGTGGGATTAAATATTACAAATTAATTTTCAATAACACCTAAGTGCCCAAAGACACTTTCCAAGGATATTGGAAACATGTAAAATGACATAATTATCAAGGTAGATGGCACCTAAATTCTAACATTGACCAAAACTTATAGAACTATTCAACACTTGGCCATAAAAGTAGTTCAAAGATAGGAATGATCACAATGAATCAACCAATAGTTCTCTAAAGGGGGAAAATAAGGGTACTTTCCATTGGAGAGCATGGATTACCAAGGGACTTACTACCCAATTACAACATAGAACACACACACAAGTATGTATTCCACAATCCAACATAGACCATGCCCAAACACTTATCTTTGTAATATCATCTCTTCCAACACAAGTCAAAACCTCAAAAATTAACAAGTCATAATCCCACAATAATTGCATTTATGAATTTCATTTCAAACAAGAGTATCACCACTTATCTCTCAATATATGCAAGTAATCAAGAACTTGCATGCTCAACAAAGTTTCCCTCATTGAACTCAAAACCCTAATACAAGCTTAGGCCAACAATATATAGGGTGGTAGCCAACAAAGACTTAAATTTAAAACACTATCCTAAAGCTTCACAAACTCTCAGAAATTCACATTTCCAAAATAAAAGCACAAAATTCCAATTGCCCACATCTCTCCTTCAGAGAACCACAAAATGCAAAAAGAGAGAAAACATCATCTCCATTACAATTAAGGCACCCAACATCCAAGTACTCTTTCTATATCAATAAACATGCACAATTTCCCAAAATAAAAACAATGAAGAATATGGGAGCCTACCTCCTAACTCTAACGTGTGCAAATGGTGGAAAAGGCTCCCTTCTTTCACCTCTAAGCTCTCAAGCTTGCAAGAAATCTCAATTGCCTTCGCAATTCTCTCTCAAAATCAAGCTCTCCCAATTCTCAAATTGAAATTGTAAAAATGAAAATGCATAACCCCTTCCCAAATCATGATAGAGGTTATAAAAAGGAGTGCCATGATCTCCTACGTCCAAGGGGTTGGAGCCACACTGTAACTCTCCAACTCATGCACCAAACTCCCTTACAAAATAATAAATGACCACCTTCGCCCATGTGAACCCACATAGATTCACCATGCCCTCTAAAAGTAAATCTCTTCCCACTGCCTCCATGGTACATAAAATCTCCCCAAAAGGCTCCAACCATTCTTAAGTACTTTAACATAATATAATTGGTCCATATTGCCAAAGGTGTGCTCAAAATTTTAAAAATAGATATTTTATAACTTTTTAAAATTGTCCAAAACGTTAAATTAAGTTTCACCAAATAAAGCCATTTTAAATCATTTGAAATTAGTTACCAAACCATAACATTTAAATCAAATCAAATAACACCACATTTTAACAGTACCTTTCCTTATTCTTTCTTTGTTTTGCAGATTACGAAGCTATGGAGATGTGGATATAGAAATATGCCCTCTTCTATTATTAACACCACATTTTGAATATGCCTCCTACTAGCGTAACCTGTAATGTTTTGCACACTCATTATGCACATTAAATCTCAACATAAAACAATAGACAAAGCACAATAATATTAAACTACACTCTTCACATGTCTATACATACAATTAACTCATATACATTGAACAAATCAAATAGATAAATCACATACCACTATAATAGATAAAATTGAACCATAATCCATAATAATAAAATCACACCATTTGAATATATAATAATTAAACCACACCATTTGAATAACATAAAGTCTTATCAATTTAATTGAACATTTTGTAAAATTGTATTATTTATTTTAACTCAACTTCAACTAGATTCAATTTAAAATTAACACCAACATTCAATTATAATATTATAATTATAACACAAATTATCTAATCACAATTTATTATTAATAACATTCAAATATTACAACCAGCACATAAAATAGCAACGTTACAGAATTAAGATCATTTAAATTAAGTTTTTCCACTACATCAAATTAACATCTAACTAGACTAAACTTAAAACCATAGCATAGTTAAATACCACTAGGCAACATATATGAAATCCATAAACTACCATAATCACAAATGATCATCACGTCTAAATAAATACTAATGTGCAAACATTCAATAGGTGTGACTGCCCACAGGTGTGGTAGAAAAAGTGAACCTTAACACTTACCATATTTTTGTTACTCTTTCAACAACATGGAAATTGGCTGGCAACAAAAGAATTTTTTCTCTTTTATTTTTTTTATTTTTTTTATTAAAAAGATGTAAGTTTTTTCGCAGTAGTGATATGCTTTGTAATCATCTGTAAGCTCTTGTTCTTTTGCTTACCTGTAACTGGTTTTCTGTGCTGGGTTGCTACTTTGATGTAAATATTTTAAATATTTCAAAACATTGCATAAACACTCTTTCATTGTATCTTTAAATCTGCCTTGCAGGCAACCCATTACTCCATCCCCACCAATCTCCCCAATCTAGCTTATAGATACTCTTGTCAATTAAAGAGCCCCTTCTCAAATAAGGATCATTAGAACAGTACCATTTCTATTATACAGAAAAATAAATAAACTGTGATCTCCTGTGTATTGGAATAGACTCTTTTTATAATTTAATATATGATCAAATACAATTTTAAAGGGCATGGACAATTCCCACGTGCCACCTTATAAACTTTTCACAATCCAAAACATTGCCCCAACAGCTAATGAGCAGAAAAAATATGAGTACTCAATTTTCAAGTCCTCTTACACAGCTACAAGAAGCAGATGAGACAAACAGTCATAACTGTATGGGTTAAAATGGAAAAGGCTTAGTGGTTGAGTAGGATATGCAGAGCCTTGAAACAAGCCACTTGCACATATGACAGAGGTTCTAAGATAAATGTCCCAAGCAACAGGTTATCTTAACTTCTTTGATGGAGAATATTTTACAGTGTCTTTTTTCTTTTACTTTTTTTGGTTCAAATCAATTATAATATAAGCTATTCAGAAGCTAACAGCCAAAATGTTAAGAGAGATGAAATTCCAACCAATAGCCAACTCAAGAAGGCCATTGCAGCAGAAAGTTGATATCTGTGGCAATGTATTTGATCACAATAGCTTAGATCATTATCAAAAAGAACAGTTACTCCTGCTGCCGAGCAGGCTGCTGCAAGTGACAATGTTGCAGTGACCTGCCTTCAGAAAAAATTATTGCCATTAACATCTTCGTAAATTTGTATTGCAAAGTGCAGAGATAACAAAGATAAGTATCCTCTCATGATAAAAAAAATTCTAGAATCATGAACAGAACAGAGAAATAGATCTTCATACCCAATCTCCCACCACAAACAAGCTTAGCAATACTGAATTGTGAAGGCCTCTCTTTATGAGTAATGCATATAAATCAAGAATTGCTAGTATAAAGCTCCACAAGAATTGTAAGGCCATTGCTGCAACCAAATAGCTGAAAAAACAACAATCCGATGCAGGTTATGTCTTTTTCCTACATATCACACAGGCAATAAGAACAGAAAAACTACTCATAAAAAACAATTTAATTAACTTTGTAGGAAGTCTATAAAATTCAACTAATGTTTCTCTTGAAAGACTAGATTATAATACACGTGTAAATGCAGAATCTGAAATTTCGTTCTACGGATCAGAGTAATCAGGAAAAAAGAAGTTGGCCCTAAATTAATCTTACTCCAATAAGTATTTCTATCCGTAACAAATAAAATCACATCATATTTCTTGTATTTTCCATATACTTCTTGGCATCTTGCTGTCTTAAAGACTTTATAAGTTTGTTTTACTTTGAAGCGTTTTTTTGCATTCAAAGTGGCAAAAGCCATTAATATCCTTTATGTTCAAACTTCAAATTGATAAAAACTAGTCTAAACTTTCAAATGTAAAGAGTCAAGACACTTTCTGTAAGAAAAAGGCATCATCCAATTAAGTACAAGATGACCTCAACACACCCAGTTAGACGCATGTCACTTTCAACAAATACAGGAACGTAACACTATGGAGTTGCAAGAAACAAGTGTAGGCTAAATTGGACATAGAAATTCAATGCACGATTCAAGAAAGAAACAATTCTGTTAAGGTCAACAGATAACAAAAGCAGGTCAATGAAATTTCAAAAGTACAATCAGTTAAAGAGAGTAGTATTAGGTAAGAAGGCTCCAGGTTATGAAAAAGCCTAAACAGAAGATACAAAAGAAAGGTGCAAAATCAACATGAGCTAAACTTAATAAGGTTCCCTAAGACATAAAACATGGTACAAGTGTAAATAGCTCTACAAGGGAAGTAACCTTCGATAAAAAATGGAACTAAGAAGATCAAACAAAAGACCATGAAATTAGACCAACTACATAACATATTTGCACTAAGGCCATCGTCAATCACTAAGAGAAGGGCCCATGCATGATCAGAGAATACTTACAGGGGAATGGCATGGTTGAGATGAGTACAATCCAAGGAGTAAGTCAAGTGTACAAAAGTAGATAATAAAAAGTTGATTCCGAATACAATTTTTTAAAAATATAACTTGTGCAGATAATTTTGAATTCTAAACCTAGGAGGAAGCCAAGTACTCCCCCAAGAGCATCTCATAACATCCAAGGCCAGTGAGTCTCTGGTAGTAAAGAGCTTTGTAATATTCTCAACAAATTTTAATATAAAATATTTACCTTTTTTTATCACCAAAATCCTATGAGGTTGAGGTGAGAGCACAAGGTGAGTAAACATTATTATTCACCACTTTCTGATCACCCAAATCTCATGAGGGCAAGGTGAGAGCATATGGTGGATGAACAATGATTTTATATATAGTGTTTCCAATATTAACAATGGATTGCAAAAAAAATATAGAGGTGCTAAATTTTCATAGAATAACACATAAATATGAATAAAGCTTCCTCCACAATAAAGCGCTAATTCAATGATCACAAAATATTCACTTCCCACAATATGTTGAATCTTCATAAATACAATACTTGTTGCAAATACCAGAAAATGCTAAAATCTAAACAAAGTTTTGAAGTACAAATATAACCTTTATATGAGATTGCCCTTAAAAACCTAAAGGTTTTTGTCCTCCAATCTCCAAGAAACCAAAGAGTTTTTGTTTTCTGATCTCCAATATCCAAGGGTTTTTGTCCTTAAATCCTATAGCTGAACACAAGGCTCAAACTATGACAAAATTGTCCAAAAAAAAGGTTGAATATACTGATAGATGTCTCAAAGCCAACAAACTCCTCAATATATAGCACCACCAAGCTTCATTTGCTCTCTCAAATATAGTGCAATGTTCCCTTCTCAGGCCTAGTCAGTTCAGTTCGAGGACTGTTACCCTGTTTCCTGAGTTCCCATGGGCTAATTGTTAAGGCAAGGGGACTCCAAAGTTCTTGGAGGACATAGATTCAATGTTACAGGGTTTTAATTCATGACAATGAGTTATGTGGGCAGTATAGATCTCAATGACACTTTCCGAAGTGTTTTCTAGCATTTGGGGTGTTCTCCAAACTCCAAACCTCTTGGAGAGCACGTCTATTTATAGTAAGTCACCAAATTGACTCCTATCATACTCCTACTGCTTCAATACCATTGTGGCATGATCAAATTTGGATTCCGATGTGTTGAAGTACTTTTTGCAACTTGGGGTGGAATATTTTAATTATTCACGTAAGTTTAATATGTTTTATTATTATTTTGATAACTTAAGTGTAATATCTTTTCAAAAAGGTATTTTTGTCCCTCATTTGGACGCCTAGGGGGAATAAGGGACCTTTGCAAACGAAAAAAGATTATTATAAGGGAAAAGTAAGTTATTTTATTATTTCAAATTGATAATTTTCCCTCCCAAAATCTATATAAGGAGGCATTGGGACTCATTGTTGCATAGGCTGAAGAAAGATGTCATTATGCTATCGGAATTTGCTCAAGTTCTCCATGATCTTTGAGGACGAAAACCCTTATGGATTTTCTAGTTTCGGAATTGAAAGAAATTCCCTAGCTAGACGGGTGTGATTCCATCCAGGGGTCACCATTGGTGTTGATTGAAGCTTCCAATTTTGATTTTTCAGATTGAATGCTTTGATGGTGTTTTGGTTCGTATTTTGGAGGAGATGTTTTGAGTTTCGTGTGTGTGGCAATTGTAAAGACTAGAAGTTGGCCATACCACTTCTTCCTACAGGTCGTACCTCCTTCATGAGCTGTACCATTTGTGGGAGACATCATGGCTAGTAAAATCTCTCTGACTTTATTGGTTTTTGAGTTGCTTTAACTTCTAAATGGCAGGCCGTACAGTTTGAGGCAGCAAATTAATCCTGTGGAGGTCGTACCATTTCTTGGAAGTGCTTAGTGAAGAGGCGTGTGAAGTCTGAGGGTGAGGCGCTTGGTTTTTGGGGTCTTTCACACCCTAGAATGTGATGCCCAGCTCCATGGAGGAAGTTTGAATGGTTTAAAGTCTGAACTAGGTTGGATATCATGCTCTAGAGGGGGCTGTACCATTCCATGACCTTGTTAGTTCAGTGATTACAGTGTTATGACAGACCTGTAGATGTTTGATAATCAATTTCAGATATCTATAATCCATCCTTGGGAAGAAATAAGTTGATCAAGGTTGTTTGGAAACATGGTTCCAGCTTGCATTCACCATTTGGTGCATTTGGAGGAGGATTGGTGAAGATTCCTGAGCTATTGACTCGCTGTCAAGACTGTAACAGCAGGGTTTCAGACCCTTTTCAGCTCTGCACCAGCCATCAACTTGCCAATCTTTGAGGTATATTTGTTATTTCAATGATGGGTGGTTAGTTTTTGAGTTGTGGTACATTTGGGGTTGTTCCAAATCAGCTTCTTTCCACGATAGTTTATTGTAACAGCAGATATATTTTGGTTTGGAAAGGATTGTAAGAGCTAACATTGTAACACTGGGTGGTAGTACCACCAGTGACCTACTCTTGCTATTTGTTGTTACACACCCCACTGAATAAGTGGCTTGTTGGTACCCACTCACCGCTGAAAAGTGGAAGTCTTTCCCATACTTGATGTACTCACTCACTGCTGAAAAGTGGAAAAGTTGCTCATACTTGTTGTACCCACTCACCCCTGAAAAGTGGAAGAGTTGCTCCTCCTTGTTGTACTCACTCACCATTGAAAATTGGAAGAGCCTGCTTGCATTTTTCATTATTGTATAAGCTTTCCCACTGAAAAGTGGAAGTGTTGGGCTAACCCCACTGGATAAATGGATACTACTTCAGCTGCTTATATTCAAATAATTTGTAATCTCGTACATTGTATGCTCTCACCTCGCCGACATTGGGAACTTGGTGATTAGAAAGTGGAAAGGAAGTTGCTAAGCATTCCATTCTGTTTTAAGCTAACAATTTTCAAAAAAAATAAAAAATTGAGGGTGTTTATTACATATAGCAATTAAATTATTAATGAGATTCTTTCCTGAATATAGCCCAAATTTGTCCTATAGCTTATTGTAATGTCCCGATTTTTTATTCAATCATATTATTGATCAATTACATTTGATCAATAATTAATTATGTAAGGGCGTAAGATTTGGACGTAAAAGATGAAGGGTAATTTGCATTTGAATCTCCTCCCATAGTCATGCATAAGGCATAGGAGTGACAACTTCAACTATGAGATCTAACTTTTAAAGAATAATGCCAGGGGGCTAGAATCTACTACTGCCACTAAATCCTTGAATAACTTGAATGAAGGAATACGGACAGCATAAGACATCGACCACCACAACATATTTGCAACACATAAAATCATTTTGCACATCCATACCCACTTTAATGTCAAGTTTGTCATGTCCCCCGAAATTGTAACACCCAAATATGAAATATTGAAATACTAATAAATAAATAAAATAAATATCTAAGTGAATATCAAAATATATATCAATTATGATTATCATCAGATAATATTATAATAAAATATAAGTATTAAACAATACAAACAATTGATATTATTAAACAATTACTATAATAACATAATATTAACAGATAAAATAAATATCAAAATATAAGTATGAGCAATTACAATTTAATATAAAAGATTAACAATATCATAATTATATTTATATCTAACATGATTATCTCCTATAGAATAACATATATTACAATGATAAATCTATAATAATAATACATGAAAATCATATAAATATAATAACTAATAAATATTTATGATTCCATCAACCATAAATAAAGGAAAGTATATGAAATAGAATATAAACTATGAAATATAAATAAACAACAAAGTAAAGACAAATATTACCAAACCGAACTCCTAAACATAGCGATTAAGAAATCAGGAAGAATTACCTAAGGATGGGTCAAAAGAGCCAACCCTTGGTGGTGAATCGGCTCCAGCACAGTGTCATGAAAGGTCACGTCCCCAACAGCGATTACAAGTGGAGAGGATAAGAAATTGGGATATATATAATTATAAATTAATATATATATTGTAGGAGGGACGACAACTTAGGAGGGGATTAAGGAATTAGGAAAAGCAAAGTAAGAGATCGCAGCCTAGGAAAGAAAGAGATTGCAGATCGCTGGCTGTAGAGAAGAGGAGAGACGGCAGATCGGTGGTAAAGTCAGAGTGCAGATCACAATATCTGGTATGTGTTATTTATTATAGGTAAGGATAGTGAGGTATTAGTAATATTTGATATATATATTATTTACAATGTGATGTTAATCATATTTGATATGTAATGTTATTCATAATGTTATTTGATTATTTATGATATTAGAATGTAATAATATGTGATGTATAATATTATTTAAGATATTATTCTTAGGATGTAATGTTATGTAATGAATAATATTATTCATGATATTATCATCAGGAGTAATAATACTTGGTGTCTATTATTATATCGTCAGCAGGATGTTAATAATATTTGATGTATAATATAGGGATGACCCATGTATAATCCATTTTCCGTATGTATAATTCATATATTGATAAATATATTTTGGTAATTGATAAACATGTATTTAGATATATATATTGAGATTCATGTATACCTCCTAGGTGGTGTCACATACAATATATACATATAATATATATATATATATCTAATTTATTATTTATGATTATCCAATAATGATGTTTGCAGCAATTATTGAGTCTTATAAGTAATAATTACTCTATTCATTCACTATGATTATAAATGGTATAATTGAGTTCCATCTATGGATTCTAAAAGACATTAATATCTACCCTAATGTACTTAGAAAACATATTATAGAAGAATCACTCATAATGAAGGAAATGAATAATCCTTTGACAAGAATGAAATATTTATATCATCTTTGATCTTATTAGATGTTATCACTGAAATTTATTGATCTTTAACATTTCTAATGTCTTTTCGAGAAACACTTTGAATGCAAGATTCAGGTTTAATTGCTTCCACTAGAAAAGGGACATTACAATCAAGTTACAAGGAAACGAGTTCCTACGCCCGTAGTAGTGTCGTTGTTGGAAGCAACTACGTCAAATATTGTCTTTCTCGATGGCATTACAATGAAGGAAATCAGGAGATTAAATTCTGCTTTGCAGAGCTCTTCATCTTTTAATCTCTCGAAGCTACAAACTATATCTTGGAAAGCTTATATATAATCGTGATGCATAAATGAGGCATGATTAATGGAAGTTAATGTAATCGCGCCAAACTCCCAATATCCTTCGACTCCTTGATTAAAGCCTAGTGCCATAATAATGTTGTGATAACATTAATGAGTATTTTGAGGACCCGTGGATTTGGAAGGGAAGATCGTGTGCCTTCAAGTTTCGCGTGGTGACATTAGTTTGGAGGCTTATGGAAGGATCTTCACACCTCGGCGACTTACTACATGGCGATGGATTGAAAGAATATATTGGAGGTCTGACAAATCAATGAACATCCTTCTTGAGCGCTACTGAAGACAAAAGCATGGGAATATTTAAAGGGACCGATAATAATCGTATTCGGGCTGCACCTTAATCATTGCCATATTCCTCTTGGAGAGTAATCGTATATGCCTCATGAGTGATTAAAGGCAGCATAATCTAATATAATTGATTTGTTAAGGAAACCATCGATTATTACAAAGTCAGAAATTAAAAAAGGCAAAAGCAGCAGTTAAGGTTTGGGACGTGTCTATTTTTTTTAAAAGGACATCCCCACTCGAACCAACATAACCTCTCGAATGGTATAAGAAGAAAAACAAAGTTGCCCAAGACAGCATGGAATATAGTTGTGCAGATATATATAATAATACTCAGTATTGAGTACTCCTAAGGAGCCCATTTCCAGCCAATTTCAGATATAGCATCCATCATAAATTGCATGAATATAAAGACAACTTCAGAAATAGCAATCTAAAGGGGTCTAACCTCTTGCAACAATGCATGGTTCTAAATTAACATATCATAAACAACATTATATTTACATGGCATATTGCCATTATTAAAATAATATTTATATCAGGTTTCTTAATTCATACCATACGCATATCAACATACTAGTATTTATCAGTTGCTCTTAAATATACCAAAGTGCATCATCTTTACTATCTTTAAGCTTTTTGGTATAAATTGGCATCTTTACATAAATATTGGATGACAACTTTTATCAATCCAATAAGGAATAAATCAGTAATTGATTGATCTGGAGCACGGGTCATTAGACTTAGTAATTCATTTTCATAGAATCTATCATAAAGAAGCTATCAATTGTCCTAGGGGTTACGACCACTTTTTAAGGAAACCCACAACCCAATATTATTTATTATTATTTTATTTGTTGCTACTAAACCATGGCCCCTTTATTAAAAAATATATTTATGGCCATATAAGGAAAATAAGGCTTGGGCCCACATAAGCTATTTAATTAAAAAGGAACATGACAAGTCCACCCTTCTTGAAAATGCTTGCCCACAAGCAATATGGAGTTGGGTGCTCAAGAATCTCTAGTCTCTCCCATGTAACATCTTTTGTGAGTAGGTTCCTCCAACGAACCTAGTATTTTGTGACTACTATATTCTTCATCTTCTTCTCCCCTATATAAAAGATGGCTTTTGACACCAAAATGAGCTTCCCTTCATCATCCAATGGTGGCAATTCTACTCATGGTGTAGTACATTGTCTAACTACCCTTTTGAGGCAAGACACATGTGTGACTTCTACTATCTATCGGCAATTCTGACTCATATGCAACTTCACCAACCTCACAACTCTGTAAGGTCCATAGATGCGAGGTTTGAGCTTTTCAGCCCCATGTTGCTTAATAGAAGTCTGCCTATAAGGCTGCAAGCATAGAAAAACCATGTCTCTAACCTTGAATAACCTCCCAATGTAATGATAATCTGAATAAAACCTCTATTGATTTAGATCTTGTTATAGGTGATCCTTGAGGAACCTCAAAATATCTTGGCTATGTCCTACCAAGTCACTAGTAGTTGGTACCATGCTTTCAATGAACACCAAATCTGTGAGAGTTAGTAACTCATATCTATGCAAAGCCATAAAAGAAGTCATATTAATGGACATGTGATGGGTGGTATTGTAACAATATTCTCCAAGTTGCAACTACTTGACGCACATTGCCTCCTAGTTTGGACATAGTTTCTTAAATATCCTTCAACCCACTTATTCACAATTTTCATTTGCCCCTCTGTTTGTGGATGATAACTAGTATTGGGTATAAGCTCAGTACAAGTCAAATGAAACGACTCTAGTCAAAAGGAGCTAAGAAATTTACTATCCTTGTCACTGACAATATTCTTAGGCAATCCATGTGATTTTGGAGCTGAGTATGGTGTGGGGTCATCTGGTGTATTTACTACAACTGAGAAGGCATCTGCACATCTTAAGGGTGGTGCTAAAAAGGTGGTGACTTCTGCTCCATCAGCAAATGCCTCTATGTTTGTGATTGGAGTAAATGAAGAGACCTATAAGCTTGAGATGGCTATTGTTTCTAATGCAAGCTGCACAACTAATTGTCTTGCTTTCCCTTGCAAAGGTCGTGCATGAAATGTTTGGTTTCGATGAGGGGATAGAAGTGGCTTGGAACCAAGTGAGAGTCGATGAGCTTTTGCAGAATCCTGATGATCTAAAGAGAATATTATTCGGAAAAGATGGTGAAGCATTTCTACAATTCTTGGTTTGATGATAAAAGAAAGACTATCTATCATAACAGAGATTTTCACATCAGGCACTCTGAGACAATATCGGAAGAAACATAAACATGTTGACATGAAGGCTGTCAAGGGTTGGGCAAGACAGATTTTTGAGGGTTTACTTTATCTCCATGGTCATAATCCTCCAATTATTCACAGAGGCTTAAAATGTGATAACACCTTTGCTAATGGTAACAATGGAAAGGTTAAAATCGGAGATCTTGGATTGGCAACTTTACTGTGGCAAGCACACGCTCACAGCATCATTGGAACTCCTGAGTTTATGGCTCGAAAACTTTATGAAGAAGATTCTAATGAACTGGTTGACGCCTATTCATCTGGTATGTGCCTACTAGAGATGGTGACTTTTGAGCATCCATACAGTGAATATCAAAATCCAGCCCAAATTTATAATAAAATGACATCTGGCATAAAGCATGTTTCCTTGAATAAAATTAAAGATCCACAAGTAAAGGCATTCATTGAAAAATGTTTGTTGCAGGACCCAATAGGTTGTCTGCAAAGGAGCTTTTAATGGATCCTTTTCCCCTGTGTAATGGCAGTAAACAATCTGTAGATTACATTCATATTCCATCTTCTGTTATGCCTCCAACAAAAAACATTGAAGCATCCACTGAACCAGGATTAAGGTCTCCCTATGTGCATCTTGATGGATCATCAGTTGTTAATGATGTGACAGCTGTCTTTAATTCCACATCTGGATCTATTACTGGTGATAGTGATAGGGAGTCCAATTATTCGTCTGGTTTTCAGATTGAGAAAAGTGGTTATAGACTGCCTTTGCCTATCCTGGAAGTGTGAAGCTCAACAAATAATAAAGACATGAAATTGAAAGGGAAGAAAAAGAATGATGATACCATATCCCTGCAATTCCACATTGCAGATCATGAAGGTCATGCAAGAAATATCCGTTTCCTCTTTTTTTTAGACAGCGATACAACTTTTAGTGTTGCAAGGGAAATGATTGAGCAACCCGACCTGTCAGATCTAGATTTGATGTAAATAGCAGGACTGACAGATACCCTGATTGCTGGAATAGTACTTGAATGGAATCCTGGTGTTTCTATTGATGAAAACAATTACATAAGTGAAAATGTTGTTGAGAGTGTTTCTGACGAGCACCACTCGCATGTGGTTGATGAAGACCAAATGGAAGGATTGTCTGATTTTTTCCCTATGACGATCACTCCAAAGGGGAAGAAAGTAGAAAACAATACTTCATTGCCTAACCCGGTTCCACCATCAGAGTCTACCCCTGCTGAAAATGCTTTACGAATCAGATCTGAGGGTAATGTGTATGGGAGATTTGAAGAATTTACCCATAACCCCAGCAGTTTTGATGGCTCTCCTACAAGCTCAATTGTACCTCTTGTATGTGTGTGTGAAGATCAGGTTTCTCAAGTTCCATTGACATCAGAAAATGCTATTCCTAGATCACCACATTCAGGAAGTGAAAACTTTCCAGTAAGCACATCCGAGAGCGATGGTTGTAGTGATGTTGCTATAAAGGATACTTGCATATTATCTGACACTATCGTTGGTTTGCGTAAACATGAAATCTGTGGACCTCTTGATCGAATTATTGGCAACAAAGACCAACTACACTTGATTGATGGTGAAAATCTTGGAAACTCCGGAATCTTTTCTTCTATCAAAAACAACTCAAATTCCTTGAAGGGTATTGCAGACAGCCTGCCATCTTTGGACAGTAGCCCTTCATTCCTTGTGGATGCCGAAGATGAGGAGTTACAAACACAATTGGAACTGATTGAACTCAAGTATCAGTATGAACTACAGGAGCTTCATCTAAACATGTCATTGTGTTCAAGAGTTACAGCTGGTGAAGGTTTGACTCCTTCGGTATCTAGAGATACAGGGTGTGAAGGAAATGCAGATCAGCTAATGGACTGGACAAACACTTCCAGTGGAAAGGTCCCTGTTCTTGAGTTATGTGATTTTTTCTAGTGTGGGATATTTGCCAACAAAACATTCCACCAGCACAAGAATTGGGTGTGATGCACATATTATTGTTAAGACAGATGATTGTTGTAATGATTTGCAAGGCTCACATTTGAGAACAAACAAACCATCCGCAAAAATTTCCAGGATTCTACAAGAGCAATACCCAGGATCGAGGAGCAACCTTGACTTGAAGTGGATCGAGCTTTTGGAGCTGATATTGCTCGAGGACAAGCAAAATTTGGGAGGGGAGGACTGTCATGTGCCCTCCAAGACAGCCGACTAGGGCATTCTTAATTAATAAATAAAAGTGTTTATTAACACTATATTCTATAAATAAATTTAAATATTAAAACAAATAATAATAAAATTATAAATATTAGTATTTAAATGTTTAAAATTAAGATTTGAATTTTCCCTCTTTTGGTGGCCGACTTGCAATTTGTTCCCCTTTCAGTGCCAATCCTTGCTGGTGGCCGACCTGCTATACTATTTGTCCTTCAGTTAGGTATAAATGTAGAAAAGCTCAAAAAAAGGAGGGGAAGATGAATTGGGGCAATTGTTGTTTGCAATTTTCTGCTCTGCAGGGACGAAACCCTCTACCTGAGCTTAGACGAAATCCCAAGCCTCACTCAAGCATTTTCATTGCAGATTCTTGTCTGACAATTAACCAGAATTATCTGGTTTAAGGGATAGTGACACCCAGTTAGACCTAGCGCCATTGTTGGGGAGGGTTTGGATGCTGTTTTAGACTCAGCGCACCATATTGTGGAAGATTGGAGGCAGATTAGGAGGAGACTCAGATAACTTGACCTGCTGCCAGTATATCAGCCCCAATGCTATCCATTGTGGAGAGTTTGAAGGCGATTGGAAGTGATTCAAGGGACTTAATTCAGTATATCTGATCTAGCTCATACTTTCTTTGGATAGATTATTTGTATCCAATGCATAAAGTTAGCCTGAGCTCTTAAATTGTGGATGCTTAACTTCAGTCTTATTCTAGACATGAAAATTACAATCACACCCCCTTGAAGATTGCACCCGCTTTGCGTAGTTGTCCCAAGGAGGCGAAGCAAAGTGTGGTTCCTTGTTTCATCCAATCATTGCCGTCTCTTGAGTTCTTAGGCGTAAATTAGGCTCCTAAACCCTTATCTTTTTTTATATTTTTTTGAAATCCTAAAAGTCCCAATGGAAAGAGCAATCAACGTTAAAACAGTCCAAGTCCTTAGCTTGTGAATAAATTCTAATGTAAGTCCCTTTGTGATACCAGCATATCACAATGCCCACTGATCTTATCCACATGTCATGACCTGACGAAAGAAACCTTGGAGTTGCTATATGATCTTCTTTGCAATCTTAGCATACGCAGCAACTTTGTTCAAGAGAGGATAAAGTGTCTTTGGGCATTTTATTTTGTGTTCAGTGAGTATTAAAACGCACACCAGCAGGGCCAAGGGGTCGAGTATGGTTACTCCGTGCTCTTGGGCTTAGACGTGGTGAAGTTAGGGCACCCTAACATGCTTCCTCTCCAACCCCATCATGGTGGACTATGGGAATAGCACTATTGATTCTTGATTTCTTAAATGATCTATTCAAATGGATTGAAATAATTGATAATATATATGCATTATATGTACCCTAACTCTTATTGAATCATTGGTAGAATTATATGTTATCTAGCATGATTGTGGGACCTAATACAAGGTTTTAGCTAAAGACATGTTTATTGATAAAGTTTAAATTCTAACTATATTACACCTCTTGTTTCAATTGAACTTGTGATTCTAGGGTAAAATCAAGGGTAATCCCAAAAAGGGGACATTACACCAACTTTGCTTATGAAGAGGTTATTGATAATAATGTTGGAGGAATCGTTGCATCCTCATACCCTTCTTTGCCATAGTGTTTGTGTAGATGATAAGAGTGTGGGATAGATTGTGAAATATTGAAACCATGCAATCAAATACAAAACCCTTGCACAACCCCAATCTTACAATGTGAGTTGTGACTTCATCCATAGTTTTATTTATGCAATCTCCAAACAAAAATCCAAAAGCCCAATGAAAAAATCAAGACCTATATAGGTTCAAATATGCCTATACCAGAAGAGGAGAAGTGGTACCATAATAACATATACATTTATTACGAAACCCCTTCAAATTCAATCATGGCTCAGAAATTGGATAAATAATAAAATGAATATATCAAGCATGGAGCAAATCTAACAATGATGTGCATAGATTTCAAATTTGCATGCCAACATCTTACACTACTTTTCAAAAGAAAAAGAAAAAAATGAATTTTTCTTGTAGGCAAGCATTTGCTTGTTGTAGTTAGAGTCACCAATTGTGCAAGATGAAAAAGCTTCTATATAGGCAAACAAAAAAATTGGAAGTTTTCATACCTTTTAACAAAAGAGCAAGATACCCAACAAATTCCAAGTGAAAGTTCAATTTAGACTCTAACAAGCACATTCATGTATGCAGGCAATAATCTAGAACATAGACTCTTCATGATATGCCTTCATAACCATTCATAACTATCTTCTTCATCTTCCTCCTTTAACCTTGCTCTAATACCAATGTCAAGCTTGCGAATGTAATGCACGAAAAGATTGACAAATGAACAGGACTTGAACAATCAAAAAAATATTCAATAAAAGATTATTCCATTCAATCAAAATGTTGATAATAGTCATAGCTATATGTTGATCACAACTTTCCAAAAGGCACCCCCACTTTATCGTTTGATTAAGACTTTTGTCTCATATGGAGCGCTGCTGCCTTTGCTAATGTTTTGTTATAATCGCTGCCATTTTCTTTAATTATTTTATGTAATATTAAATTGTTAATATGTTTTTAATATTTATTCTGTTTTCATCTTATTTACTCATTTATGTTTTTTTATAATAAATTGAATTGATTATAAATATATTTATTTATCTATAATATATTATAATGATTATTATTATAATAATATTTAAATTATTTATATTTATATTTTAGTATTTATACTGTTGTTTATTTTATTTATTTATTTGCATTTCAACGCTTAGTTATTTTGGTGTTCTATTTCGGGGACATGACATGCTAACATTGATAGGATTTCCAACCTTTTTGAGGGCAACATCCCTTTTTCTTTGGATATCTCCCTTTTTGCTATCAATCTATCAAACAATTGTGTAATCGAAAATTTCAACACAACAAGAGGACCTCTTCTTGGTGGGGAGCTCTGTCGGTAAATTTATAGATGAAGCCAAACTTCCTAGATAGATGGGAAAATTATGGCCTAATATTTCTATGCCCTCAAGATATTTTCTAGCAAAGTGTTTCTTTCTTTTGTCCTTTGGTACTACAATGGAGTGTGATTTTGCCTAGAAGAATGGCCCATGGTTTAGTGGAAGGTTAATTTGCTTCTATGTCCTTGAGAACATTTTTTTATCTTGATCATGTTTCTTTCATGAAAATCTCATTTTGGATTTGTTTCTACAACCTCTTGCTAGTTTGTACAACAGCTAAAATGATTCAAGTACTTTCTAAAAAAGTGGGATAGTTTGTATGATCCAACAAGCTTCCTTTAGTAGGTTTGCAAGGGCCTATGTATATGTGGACTTATCCAAGTCAATCCTCTACATTCTCAACATTTGGTCCTCCTTTGGAACATGGATTCAATATGTGGATTATAAAGGTCTGTTGTTGAGATGTTTCAGATGTGATAGAATTGGTCACAAAAGCAACGAAAGTGGTTCTTTAGAGAGAGCTCCCATACAAAACATTGTGGTTTTGAAAAAATGGGTTCCCAAACAAGGGAGATGCAGATTTTGTATGAAGAATCATAGCTATTTTATAGATGGAAGACAAGAGCATGAGGAAATTCTAAACATGGATGCGCTTAATGATAGCCCTCAAAAGGAGCTTGGAGATTTTATTCATACAAAGAAGGCAATCGTAGATAATCTAGTTAATATCACTAAACTAGATGTGATTCTATCAATGAGGAGTGCTCAAGTGAGAAAGGTTCACAAAAGCAAGCTGACAACATTAGGGAACACATTGTTACCAGATTGGGCAATTATTTGCTTTAAGACTTGTCATCTAATCATGACTAGGAGGTATCCCTTAAATGATAAATGTAATCCCTAGGAGCAACATTAAGAAATGAAGGGGACGAAAAACAAAAGCAAAGAAGTTGTAGATCGAGACTTGGGGAGTGTCATATGCAGTTCAATGGATGTTGGATAGCCTCCTCTCCCATAGGAGGAGACGGATTTCTATGGAAGCATGATGCTAATTTTTAGTAGTGGTTGATTGATAGGTTGTATGTAGTCTCATGTATTCATCTTTATGTGATGTTGCATGATCTTGTCTATTTTTTATTTATTCTTGTGTTATTCATTGTTTTACAAGTATCTTTGAAACTCCATTTTTTTGGTATGGGCGAGGGCCCCAATAGACCCTCAATACTTCATCAAAAAATAAGTAATTTTTTTTCTTAAACACAAACATAGGCAATATATGACTTCGAATGTGAGGACTGAAGGTGCTCTAACAGGACGGCGATGGTGGCGTACGGAAACCCCGCCTCGTGATGGCTGTAAGCCATCGTGGATTTGTTTTCTAACCCCTTTCGCCTCCCTCATGCCTTGATTTTTTTTTGTATTTCTTGTTTTGTGCTATCATTGTTGGTTATGCGGTACTCTGCTTTCCCTCCCTTGACCCGTGCGTTTTCATTGTATGCATCATTTACCAATAAGCTTCCCCTCCCAATCGCACTAAGGTTCCTTGTACCGGGTAACCAATGGACGAAATGGTCCATTATTCAAACAACCCCCCCGGGGGTTTGGCGGTTAATCCTACCTTAAATCCCTCTAATGGCTCTAGCAATGGTGGTCGCCCGTTCAGGGATATCACTGTGGAGAAAGACAGAAGAGTGATTCCAGACTCGACGCATTTCCTAAAGTTGAGGATGGAGAATGCAACTGAAACTGTCAATCAGGAAATGACTCTAGTAAGTGCCCTCCCCTGGATATTAAAAAAGATTTCTTGATTCCCAATGATGATATGACTTCGGCCCTTGATAAGGAAGAAACTAGGTTAAGAAATGTTGCCATTTTCTTCTCTGCTTTAGATAGTTCAAAAATACCGGCGCCTCGACCAATGGATGGTAAATGTATGAAGAACACACAGGAAATACTAAGAAGGGGGGGGGAGGGGCGTGAATCAGTATTTCAGACGTTTTAAAACTTTAAACCTCACAAACCATATAAATCAGAGATCAGATCATAGAAAGCAACATAAAACACCATATGCAAGATAAACCCCATTTTTCACCAACTCTCCTTCGAAGCACCAAAGCACCAACTCCAGTGGCTAAAGCACCAACTCCAAACTTCTGAAACACAAACTTTTATACTGAATTTCAAATGTTGCCTTCACTTGAATAGTGAGGCTCAAACTCAAATCAGATTTCTGAACAAGAATTTACCCTGGTAATGGCATTCCACACACAACTCATTTTCAAACACCTTCAAAGACTCACTTAGATTTCTATACTTCCCTTTCAGATTTTCCAGTCAGATACCAATATACTAAACAACACAAACTGGTTTTTTAAACATTTTAACCTTCAGCACACATTTTACAAAATGCACTTCCCTTCACACATGCACTTCTCCACACAGCTCAACGCATCAAAAGAAGAGATCTAAGATACATAGACTCAGCAGAGATGAATTACGTCCTGAGGAATAAACTTACTGCCTCGTTGCAAACTCACAGCATAAAAAAAAGCATCAAAGCTTTTATGCAAAGACTCCACACTTACTTCATTCACCACATATGCAGCTCGTAACCTTATCACTGCTGAAGCGACTAGCACATATATCCTTCAACAATAGCTTTCACCACTGGCTCTATAAACAACTACTCTTCTACAACTCGTGCCTTAACAACCCATATATAAATCACAACTTTATTTCTACAGCTCGCATAGACTCTCACTTTTTTTAAAAAAACTTCATAGCTTAAACTAATTTGCATATCCACACCTCAGGTAATTAACATGAACTTAGTGAAAATAAAATCTCAACACCTCAATACGTGAAGGCAGAAAAATATTAATTAGCCGACATCTTCAGAAACCAACCATCAATCAATGCCCAAAAAAAATATTACTCACACCCGTATATAATCCTCACCCAGACCATCGAATCCTTTTTATCAAATCACACAGCCCGGTAAAATAAAACTGAAGCAACACTACACGGAATAATCCCTGTATTTTTGGCATACAAATATCTCCCAGACCCAATATTTCTGAGCGACAACCCAAAACAATTTCTGAAGAGTTACATGTATTCCCACTTTTTGGTCACCTCCCAAGAATTCTCACCTACTCCCACACAAACAATGATTCTGGCGATAGAATACACACCAGCATTCAGACATGACCAAGAAACGCAAACAATAATAATGCCTGAAATAAAGCCTGAACCACAATCTCAAGAATGTGGTGATATTAATAATTACTGCCTCAAATTCAACCTACTCGCATTCAAATCAATACTCCCAGAAAATTAGCCGCTACAAAAAGATATCGCCCATAAAATTAGCGCTTCACAAAATAAATTTTATTGCCAGAAAATTAGTTCATATCCTCAGATGAATAATACGAGCTCAGCCAGACAATAACTCCGTTGACTTTTACCACAGCTCTCAACCTGACTCCATTCCAAGAAATTAATCGACGCTAGAAAAAGAAACGACTCAGCTAATGATTTTTTTGGGGACAAGATGATAACCAACACAATGCCTTAAAAAGAATATTTTTGAAACAAATTACATGAGTCGATACCAAAGTCATCAATTGTCTATCATTAGCCGTCCATAATTGAAGAAGCCACGAAGGCATGCATAACATCCACGTAGCAAGCACTACTCCATTATCTTAAGGCAGCGATGATTATTTAAAAGAGCACGACTCCTCAATATGCATGAAGAAATGATAGCATACATAAGACACATCGCCCCACAACTCATAAGATTTAGCCGCTCCAAAGAAAAAAGCATCTAAAAGATTCGACCTCTTGAACAGTTTGACTTTTCAATTGTTGGAGTGGCAAAGACTTTTCAAACCATGCTGATATGGCAAATTGATGATTAAGCATTTGACATGGGATATAGAAGAGGCTAAAAAGTTCTTTTCCTCTAATCTGACAGACCAAAGCCAAGCTAAACAAACTCTAAAGGATAGTTCAATCCTGCCAGAAGAGTCAAGAAACTTGGGGGAAGATAAGACCACAGAGAAGTACAGCCTTCAAGAAGTGGCTGATGCTAATCAGAGGAAAGGTAAAAAGACCTTTGTAAATGAATGGCTAGGGCAGAAAAAGAGTAAAAGAAGACAAAAACAAAAAGAAGATATTGTCCCTTACCTAAGGAAAGATAAGAAAAAAGGTGGACTTCCTAAATGCTTTGAGGGATTTAGGAACATAGAGGAAGAGGCACAAGAAATGGATGCAGATGACTCTTAATTGCATCTCCTAGAATGTTCGGGGGTTAGAATCCCCTAACAGGAAATATTGTATAAGAAGGTTCTTAAATCAGGAAAAACATAAGGATGTGATAATGCTTCAAGAAGTTAAAGTCGTAAAATACACTTTTGAAACAAGCCTAAGATTTATATGGAAGTAGCCTACCTTCTATACAACCAATCATGAGAAAGGCAAAGGTGGCACAGGAATTCCGATATCCAACAAATGGAGAAAATGGATTAAAGCCCATGGAACTTCGCCCTGCAATAGGGTAGTGTGGATTTATATTGAGGAGGACCTAAAATTTGGTATCTACTCCACCTATGCCCCAAATGAATATAAACAGCGATGTGAACTTTGGGACTGGTTGAGCAAATTGCAGGAAATACCATGGATTGTAGGAGGGGACTTCAATATGGTGGAGAACCAGAAGGATAAGATAGGTGGTAATGATATGGGATGGAAATGTAATGAGAAGTTCTTTGGTACAGGATAAAAACGAAAGCTTAAGCTTGTTGACCCCTTTGAAGGTGCAAAAAAAGAGAATAAAGCTATCCAGTATACATGGTGCAATGCCCAGAATGCCAACAAAAGAATCTATTGCAAACTTGATAGATTCTATGCCAATAAAGACCTGTTCCTGTTTGATCAAATAGAGGATGAGAATACAAGGGTCAGGGTTAATCCTTGGACCCTTTCAGACCACCACCCTATCACAGCTAAAATTCTAATTGGGAGTTGTGTGGACAAGAACCCCAAAAAGGGGAAAAAAATCATACTCGACTCAAGCCTCCTAAAGATGGAAGACTGTAATAATGCAATATTTACCTTAAGAGAGATAAATAGGTGGACCCTCCAACACAAATCTGCCATTGAAAGATGGAATACCAATGTCAAAAGTTGGCAGAAGATCTTCCAAACCATTGGAGAACAAAAGGCAAAGGATCTAAGGAAAGCTGAAAACCTCCAACAGGAAGGACTCTTCAAAGCAGAAGGTCAACTCCAAAATGACCCCCAAAACATTGAAGTGAGCAAAGATCTTATTAACATAAAAGGGAGCCTAAGGAAAATTCAAAACTACAAAGATCAAGGGCTAAGGAGAAGAGCAAAGTTGAACTGGACAGTCAAAGGGGATAGAGGGTCCAAATTCTTCATTAAAATTTTGAAGGATAAGGAAGTAAAAGAGGCTATAGGAGCCATCTGGGATGAAGGGGGCATGATAAGAGACCTGTAAAAGGAAATTCTTTCAATTTTATAAAGAACTTTTTACAGCTGAATGTAATAGCCCTCAGTGCAATGAGGTTAGAGATAAATGCAGAAACCTAATTCCAAATAAGGTCTCAAATGAAGCTACAGAAAGGCCAAGCAAGCAACTAACAAAAGAGGAAATTAACAATGTAATTCTCTCACTCTGTAATGATAAATCTCCTAGAATGGATGGCCTACTAGCAGAGTATAAGTGAGGATCTATTACAAGTATATAATGAGTCAATA
Organism: Sequoiadendron giganteum; assembly: GCA_007115665.2. Lineage (NCBI taxonomy): Eukaryota > Viridiplantae > Streptophyta > Pinopsida > Cupressales > Cupressaceae > Sequoiadendron > Sequoiadendron giganteum. The sequence continues at coordinate 556,722,618 of CM021105.1, forward strand.
GATAATGGCTCACTTGGAAAGGATATAAACCAAGGCATCATCAAACTTATCCCTAAAGAGGGAGACAAAACACTGTTAAAAAACTGGAGACCGATCACTCTCTTGAATGTCTCCTATAAGATCCTTGCCAAAGCCATCTCCCGAAGGCTGACCCCTGTTCTCCCAGAAGTCATCAATAACACTCAAATGGGATTCATAAAAGGGAGATACATCCTTGAGAATTTGATAACTCGTTGGGAGGCAATGGACTAGGCCAAATCCTCCAATCAGAATATTGGCATGATACTACTGGACTTCGAGAAAGCATATGTTAGAATAGAGTGGCCATTCATCCTCATGATGTTGGAAGCTTTTGGATTTCCATAAACGTTATGCAAAATGATTAAAACAATATTGAAGGATGCTTCAGCTCGCGCTGCGGACAATGGTGATCTTACAAAGGAGATACAGCTACAAAGATCCATAAGGCAAGGTTGCCCCCTTGCCCCTTCCTTATTTGTCAGTGTTGCAAATGCACTGCATTATATCCTAAGAGATCCCACACTAAGCCCAAGAGTTCAAGGCCTCTCTCTTCCAAACAAGGAGGAACTAGTTAACATATAGTTTGTTGATGATACATCACTCTTTGTCAATCTGGAAAAGGATAACTTTGAAAATCTGTTAAAGAAAATGGACATTTATGCTAAAGTAGCTGGTCCAAAAATCTCCAAATCAAAAACGACCCTCCTAAGTTGGGACAACCAACAACCGAACTCGCTTGAAGAGCATAGATTTTGTAATGTCCCCTCCTAGCCTCTGAGTTGTGGATATAACGTTTATCCTATTCCAGAGTTCCTATAGGCTAAACAATGTTGGTAAGGCAACTCAGTTCTAGTCCTTCTGTGGAGGTTTTCAGAGTTTCTGGTGGACTTACTATTTTTAGCAGGGAGCCGAATCCAGCACTTACTATTTAAAGTAAGTCGCTTTGCATATCAATTTTCACACCAGTTTGAGTTTTCAGTGTATTTGCTATTTTTAGTAGTTACTAAAAATAGTAAGTCTCTTATTGGAAACTGGTCCTGGCCAGGCTACTTTCAGCAATGTCATTTCAGTTTGGGTGTCGGATTGCTAAGGTCTAATTATTTTAATATGTGCTTTTCCTCTCTTGAAATATTTTAATAAAGTTATTTTATAACTTTCCGTTGAGGGTCCCTTGGCACCTAGTTGATTGACTTAAGGTTGTTTTAAAGCAACAAAATTACATTTGAATGCTGGATAAGGGGGACGCCAAGCAGGCTTAAATCAAAGTTTAAAAAATAAATTTTTAATTAAAACTTGCAAAGGCGAAAAAGGGCGAGCTTTTTTGGAGGGAAGTTGAGTTTCAAATGTTGTGTTGCCCTAATTCCTCATTGACCCCTTTATTATCTCATTTGGAGTCTCATTTGGAGATGTGGAAGTGGATGCATAACAGGATGCTGCTGGTTTTTCACCAGAGGTCTGCAATTTGGTGTTGAGAACGAAAACCCTCTGCATTAAGGAGCTCGTTTCGGTAGTGAAAGACTTAACCTAGCTAGTTGGTGTGTGATTCCATCCAGGGGTCACTTCAGAGCTTCATTGTTTGCAGTTTCAGTCAAGAATCATGAAGATATTCAAGTACTTTTGAGGTTTGGTATTTGGGTTTTGGCTTGTGGAGGCGTGGTTTCATTTTGGATTGTTTTTGGAGTGATTTGGTGGTGGTTTCAGAGATTTCTGGGCATTTCTTATTAGGGACTGAATCTGATATTCTGAGCATAACTCCTTTTTGGGTTGTGGTGGCATTTTGGGTGTTGGCTAATTGAATGCTCCTCTCCAAGACGATTCAAATCATATATTCATACATATTTAATGGTTAAGAAATGATTTTATAGAGAAAAATCGCCCTGTTTCAGCTAGCGCCCTATCTGAGGTTTACTTCCAGTTCTGGTCGGCCAAGTCAAGGATTGTTTTCTGCCATTGTGGGAGTTAATAGAGAGATGTTTTGGCGCTGAGTTTGCATAGGTTTTGATGGTCTATTTCCTTGGTGAAGAACGTTGCAAGTGGAGACCATTAACTACTGTTATGTGCTTCAAAACCAGGTCTGAAAGTGTATTTTCTGAGTTTGAAGAATGTTTGTAAAGAACTGAAATTTTCTGTTACATGTTCTGAGCATTATAATCTGAAAGTTATCAACTCCAAGCAAATTTTTTCTTGTTATTTTCTGTATTTCATGATATGAACATATTATGTATGCAAAACACATGAATGGCAATTGAAACACTCAAGCAAACCTCATCAAACAAACACAAACAGCAAACCAGTAAACAAAAAAGAAACAGGGGCAGTCATTACAGCTGTATCAGAGCGCATTTCATTCTACCAACCAGTGGGTAAACTTATTCTATGAGCGTCAGTGACAGAGAAAGGAGGTATCAGGAGAGAGTTAGGAAGAAGGAAGAAGGTTGTTGGGAACATCGGCCTTCTTCAGAAGAGGGACAGCAATTAGAATCACATTCAATTGAGTCATCCAATTCAGAAAATATGGGTGGCAGGGGAGAAGAAGCTGAGAGACAAGAGGCTCCACCTAATAGGATGATGTTACTCTTAGATGCCTTGGTTAGAGGACAAGAGAGAACAGCCCAACAACTTGAGCAATTGATATAGAGAATGGATCATTTGGGACAGGGTAATGAAGTAGAGCAGCGAAGATTAGTTAATCAGCAGAATGGGGGAGCAATGACAAGGCCTCAAATGCTCGTTTTTCCACCCAGAGTTGAGGCTCCACCTAATCCGGAGTTTACTTTGGTTGAACAGCAAGAACAATTCATACAAGATTGGTTAGATGTAGGGCTTGTGTTTCAGCAGGATATATCACTTAGAGTACATGGATCTTAGGATGAAGCATACACCCACCAGGGGTGACAGGGATCAGAATAATGATCTACATAGGAAGGTTGGGAAACTTAATCTTCCATATTTTGATGGTTCAAGAAAGATGGCAACAAGAGCTTGCATCCAAAAGTTGGACACTTACTTCACACTTAACCCCATGTCAAAGTTGGAATCCATACAATATGCCTCTATTCATCTAGATGGTATTGCACATGAGTGGTGGTACAATGGGATGGCTACCTTGGGACATGCACAGATAACCTTGTATGCTGAGTTTACGGAAAGATTAATAGAGAGGTTTGATAAAAAGGATCAAGAACTACATTTTAAGGAACTAGCACAGCTGAAACAATGGAGAACAATTGATGCTTATGTTGCAGATTTTCAAAAATTATCAGAGTTAGTGACTAATTTATCAGAGAGAAGGCTCATAGTACTCTTTATTGATGGGCTATCCGATCCTATTAGGGGTTGGATTAAGGCTTTCAACCCACCTACTCTTCAAGAAGCTATCAAGAAAGCAAGGGACATGGAGTCATCTGCTTCCAAGAATAGATTTCAGACTAACGGGTTGTTGTCCAAGAAGGAAAAGAATAAAAAACATATTACAAGGGAGCACGAACAGCCTAAGAAACAATACACTAAGATTGACGGCGAGACCTTAAATGAACTTAGGAGGAAGGAGTTATGTTTCACATGCAAGGAGCCTTTGAAATGGCCCTCTTACAATTTTTTCAATTTTTGCACCAACAATTTCACCCGTCAGCGTTAACAAAACCAAAACCAGCACTAAAATGTAACCCTACACCAAGGATGTACACCACGATCCCAATGACGGGCGAGGTGTGAGCATATGGCGCTGGGAATCATTAGCTAATAAACTGAAATGTTGGAAAAACTAATTATGCAACTCGACCACTTATTTAGCGAGAATAGATTGACGGCTCAGCCGATCAGCGCTATCAGAAATGCAAGTACAGAAGCTAAAGACAGCGAGGCCTGTCTCTTCCACCAAACAGTGGGCATGAAAGTGCTTATGCAAGAAAGTAAATAAGGCAGCGAGGCCAGCCCTCTTCCACTAATAGTGGGAATACAATAGTAATTGCAAAAAAGTAAAGAAATTGATCACTACTACTGATTCAGCGTGTTGCCGTTTCAATTAGCACCTCTTCAATGCTTATTGGAAACGGACAGCTATTGCAAGTGTTATAGTACTGCTCTTCAAATTATAGAGAGGAAGATCTATGTTTGTTGATGTTAACGTAAAAAAGGGTACTAAGACTCCTATCTTTTTTAATCAATGGTAGGACACAAGGGTGCATAAACACAATGTGTCGTAGCTAAGTTTTTCTCTGGTTTCCACAGATCTTAACTGCGACTAAACTAGCTTCTAAACTATCCTACCTCCTCAAGATAAACAGAGCATGAGGGCATAGGAGCGAAATGGATGGGTTGGATCACTTGAATCCTTCGTCTCCGTAGAATATGGCCGAGGCTCTCAACTCTCAAATATATGTTCGGGATAAGGTTTTATGCAAGTGAACACTCTTTACGGTAGGCTGGATCAGAGACTTGCCAAGGAGGAGGAACCCCTGTCCGAGGTATAGGCTTGGGAACAGCTTACTGGAAACAACAAGGTACAAAGATATGGATATCAAGATTTCTAAGGAGGAGGAACCCCTGTCCGAAGTGTAGGCTGAAATCCGGATCTTTAAACAACATCAAACGATAGCAATCGATAACAAAATATCCAAGGAGGAGAAACACCTATCTGAGGAGGAGATTGAAACAATAAACTATTGACAACAAAGACGTTGGATCAATTCAAAACTTAGATCAAATATGCATACGCCATCTGGCTTTCTTCTTCAAGCTTTTCCAAAGAATTACAAAGGTTGGGACAGCAAAGGCACGAAATCATGCACAATTATGATCAACCAACAAACTCTCATCCAAGAGTGAACAAATATAAACAAGCAAACTCTGGCAACAATGGTACAACAATTTTGCGTAGTAAATAAAGGTTAAACAAATAATGAGCCCAAGGCTCTTATTTATAGAAAATCAAAGGAATAGGCAACCCTAAAATCTCCTTGAGTTAACAATCAGTTCATGCCAATCAGCAAGATTTATTCCTATGTCTAAAAGTAGGTGAGCAAGCAGTTAACTGGAAATCTACTTCAGTTAACTGAAACTAAACAAAAGTCAAACTAGAAGTCTACATCAATTGACTGACACCTAACTAAAAGTGAACTTAAATTACAAATGTGTGTCCAAAATAGACATCCACCTTTAAAGGAGATCTGAGATCCACAAATCGTGGGAGTCAATTAGACATCCTTAATTAGGGGGATCTGACATTCATGATCTGTGGAGATCTGGAGTCAACTTGGAAAGGGGCATCAAGTTGACTTCAGTCATAGTCATTGCTACTTTGAAGGGTAGGACGTCCTTCTTTAGGTGCTTTACACCTCTTCACCACTGGTCAACAGTGCCTCTATCCAGTCGTTGACCTCTTTAGCCCCTGGGCAATTAATGCTTCTCAAGATGACGGTGTGACGTCTCAGCATCTCTTCACCTGTCACAAGTTGTTGCTGATAGTCTATGCATTTGGCAGCTGTTTCATCCAACTTGATAGACATGGCTGCAACTTTGGCTAACTTGCAACCATTGGGATCATCAAGGAACATGCTATGAATGACATCTTGGAATTGTTTCTGCACTGTTCCTAGCTCGATGTATTCTCCTCCCTCAATGTATTCTCCTCCCTCATGCTGATATTCAATGTGAGGGAAGGATATTACCAACGTTCTTGCGAAGTTGATAATACCTACGACAATATGCCTGTAGTCAATCAGCTCCACAGAATTGGCATCGTAGGCTTTCACCTTGTATGCGAATTGTTCTTTCCAATCAAAAAGATGGCGTTTGTTTTTTGTGGTGGTAACTGATTGATTGATATGCCAGTTGTAAATCAGCAAATGTCGCTTCATCTCCCGGCCTCTTTTCTGCTGTCCTCAAGTCTAACTATTGGATCTTTGCGCAGAGTCCATGTGCTCTATCTCTCAATTGGTATCCCTCCGCTGATACACATCGTCCTTTGATAAAAAACTCATCATCCACTTGACTTCTCAAGTGTTTGACATATGTGATCAACTGATGATGGTTTCACTCTGCGGGGAGATCTAGCAACTCTTGAGGTAAAGCCGAGGAGCTGGGAGTGTCGTGCATCAAGCTTGAAATATGCATCCTCAATTGCCGGTTTTTGGCCTTTAAGGCTACTTTGTCTTGTCCATCCTTCGTCATCCTCTCTTGGGCGCTCGCTAAGGCAATTCCGAGAAGGTCTACCTCCACCTGACGAATAGTCTTTCCAAGGTTCACCTTTGATAGCGTGAAATCTTCAACCCTCACATTATGTATATCTTTGTCTTCAGGTGGGGTAGCAGTCTCTATGACGACCTCGTTATCTGCATTCATTCCTACGTGTGTTTGCTTCTTCAACTTTTTTGTCGGCATGTCTTGAGGGACATGATTGAATTCTATGAAGTCGAGCTAATAGGATGGCCTTTCTCTCTTCCTTCCAAGGGAACTCTCAAGCCAAATAGAATCCCGATTAGCTTCATTGGAAGGAGGAACGTTAGGCCCCTGAATGCTGGATGAACGACACTGTGTTGTAGCAATGTCTCGTGGTGGAGAGTCCAAGTCGATGGAGACTTGTGACTGTTGTGATGGTGGTGAAGTAGGCAGCTCTGTCTCAAACACTGGCATTGTATCTGCTACAACTGCTTCTACAATGGGTCTCATCTCTGCTGTGATTATCTCAATCACTGGCTCTGGTTCAACTGCAGTGGTCTCAACTATCTCAGGTAAATTGGTGGTTGTCTCCACCTGCACCTCTTGCTGATTTGTACCAGCAATCCCTTTTCTTCCCCATGTGTTCCCTAACATCCGCATTCCTTCGGGAAGGATGCTCATCTTCTTTTGTTTTGGCTTCTTCTTGGACATGGAAGGTAGTGTAGACTGAACTGTTGGAGGCTCTGTTCAGGGAAGTACTACCTTCCTTGTCCTCTTGTTGTCTAGGTAGAGTCGATTGTGTCTGACTACTCTACCCGTTCTTTCGTCTATAGACGTGCTTTCTTTCGCAAACCAATCCACTTTGTCGAGTGCCTATGAATCCACCTGATCCATGAAGGAGGGAAGAATGACTTCTTCCTCGTCCTCAGATAAACCCTCAATGTCTTCTAACATAAAGTCAGCAATTTGTGAGAGCTTGAACCTACTATAGTTCCTTCTTCGCACCTCGAACTCATCGTCACAATTGACCCAATAATCTTCTATGGAAGATTTATGTGATGAGCGTTGCTCGAGATGCACTGCATAGAGCCCTCTTGGATCATATGATGACCTCCTCTCAAAGACGTACTTGAGATTATATCTCACTGTTTCTTGGCTCATCAACCTGGCATCGACTGCCGTCTTGCATCTATAGAGTCCCATCTGAATGGGAAAGTTTGCAACTGACTTCTTCTGTTGGCGTAGATAAGTGTGAACCTCGGCCAACTGCCTCAGGAATTCCTTGAACACTACCTTATCTGAAGGGTAGCGTGGCATCATGGTGGGGTGACCATTGTAGCCATACACGCGTATGTAGGTGAAGGTAGGGAATTGGATAAACCAATCTACCTAGTCCACCATTGCCTCCTTGGTTGCTGGTGATATACGTATGTGCATCTCATGGTCTGGTCTAGCTCTCGCACGATGTGCATGGTGAAGAGGTCATTTATCTTTTTGAAGTGTCTTTCCACTTGAGTAAACTCAAGACGCAGAAAGTATTCCTGGACCTTCTGCACACTTAAAGTCCCCACAGTGTTTAGTATTTTGAATTCGCCTTGGAAGGCAATCAAGTATACCAGGTAGGAACACATGTGGAAACTATGAGCTTCTAGAAACCCGGTAATTTGTTGGTGGAGTGTGTCACTAATCAGAGAGGCCCAGTCGTAATGTTCTTTCTTGTTGATAATCTTACCAATGATAGAGAACATCCACGGTTGGAAATGATTGCACTCCTCCTGTCCAGTGACTCTGCTGAGTAGAGTGATTAACACTACGTACTCATCTTTGAATTCTCCTCGCCCAACCAATTTGGGTAAGTTCGCCTTCTTTATCTTTAACCATTGTTCGGCCATTTTCAGCAAACACTTGTCTTTTGAAACCTTGAATGCCTTTCCGCATTCCGTCACAGATATAACCTTATTGGTATGGCATGGTGGAATTGCAAAACATGTCTCAATGTCCTTCGGCTTCAAACTGCAGATCACTTTTCCATCCACTGATAGGATTTCTCTTGTGGTATGATTGTAATGCTTAATGCAAGCCATTACAAGCTCCATACTCCAATAGGAATTGATGCAGCTTGAAACAACCCAGATTCTTCTATGTTCTGCAATGTAATTTGATTCATGCCCTCCAAATCCTCAGAATTGACCTCCAAGTTCTTCAGCCATAAATCCATGTCAATCGTTTTAATATAATCATGGTACAAGACCGTCTTGGTCTTGTATTGTACCTGGGAGTACTACATTCTGAAAGACTTAAAGATAGACTATGCACACGACCCTGTTCTGACACTTTCCGGAAACCCTTAAAAAAAAGGGCCTGGCGAGAAGCATTTTTCCGAGAAAAATCTGCCACATGGGTTTTGTTCGTGCTTCAATGCTAAACAGACCCAGTTCCTTGGATTTTTTATTTTAGGACTTTCCAAAAAATCCCTAAAAAATAGGGGCAACAAGTTTGTTGATTCTGGAAAATCTAAAAAGATGGGTTTCACTGGAAAATTCCGCTGATCATACCCACTTGACCAAATTTGAGGTGGCCTGTTGTTTTCAAATACATGCAAAGAATTTTTTAGACAAAAGAGAGGAAGTAGACAATAGGTGGATTGGAAGTTATAATCTACGTCTTTGCGAAAATTTGCCTCTGGAATCAACCTCGAAGAAGAAAACCTTTACTACCACTGATCTTCACAAATATCGAAGAACTGTTCAAAACCTCTGCCAGATCTTGAAAATATGTTCTTAGGAGCAATTTGTTGTTTTATCCTTCAATCTGCAAAAGATTAACTGAAAATGGGACACCTAGCTTCAATATATAATGATTCAAGTTGAGATCCACCAAGTATGGGCGCCAACTCATGATTTGAGCCTGATTTGGAGTTCAAAAGCTGATTTCCACTAATTGTAGAGTGTTTGGCCTCTTTTTGCCTCCAAATTTTCTTAACTCAAGTTAACATATTGTTTTTTGACTTTCTAGGTGTCCATCCTTGAGTTTGAGCAATTTTTCATCATCTTTTTAAGTTGAGGTGCCTCTGTTTGATCTTGGATCTTGGTTGTTCAGTTGATCTTCAGCAGCTGCTGACGGACCTATTGTCAAGATGAGACCATACTGAAGAGATATGCCCAGGAGTCGTCAAGTCAGAAACCTGAGTTTGAGCCTTCAGATTAAAGGGCGCCTTTCTCCAAGAGGGGCGCTTTTGGCTTTGCCTTAGTCAACTTTCATTGACTGTTCTTCGTTTTGGCCTTTTTAGACCCTTCATGCTTTGATTTGACGTTCCCGTTGATTGATGAGTTGGATAACTTTGCTTCATTATGCGTCGGGCAACCAACTTAGTCCTGGAAAGGATGACTAACTTTTCAACTTCTGATAGCAAGTTTAGTTCCTTTGAATCTAAGGGCGCCCTTGGCCAGCAAGGGCGCCTTTGACCTTTTGACTGCTTTTATCCATGTTGAAAACTGTCTGCTTTGATCATTGTCATCAGATGATTTAGTTGTCAGATTCCTTCACTGACAATCTCATTGTCGAGATTCGTCAAAGCTGAGAAGATTGTCTTGGAGGTCGTTGAGCAAAATGACTGCATCTACACCTTCAAATGACCGAGCGCCTTTCTTCAAGAGGGGTGCTTTTCCTCTATACTTAGCCAATTTCTTGGCGTGTTCTCTCAGTTTTCCGTTTTGGCTTTTTCTGCTTGATCTCAGCATCTGACCGTTTGGCATGTCCTGCAAACATGTTTTCAGATTGATCACGTAGTTGGGAGAGAGCTAAACAGATGCCATGTATAGAGCAACTGTTGATAGATTCATCAAATGCCTTGAAATGAGGGGCGCCCCTGGGCAGCAGGGGCACTTTTGCCATGAAGTTCTCTGATTTTCCTTGTTCATTGCTTGCAGATTCTCCATACTTCGTTGACGTTTTGCTTGTAACCCCTGAAACAGGTGATCTCGCTAATAGTTTCGTTGATTAGCCAGCACGAACGTGAAGAAGATGACTGCTTTGAAGATGTCAAGTGACTGCATTTGCCCTTTGAGATCAAAGGGCGCCTTTCTTCAAGAGGGGCGCCTTGTCAACTATTGACTGTGATTTTGCCTTCGTAGCAAAACATCCATCTTCCAGAGTTAGACAAATTTTGGCCTTTTTCATTTTGAGAATCTCCCTCGTCAAACAGCATCTTTTTTAACCTTTTATGCAATGGCTTCTTCGTTGGAGCTTTTGAAGTTTAGCTTTCAGCACCTGGTACTGGCCAATCTGCCATTAATGGCTGCGGAGCTCCTAACTTTGTTCCTGAAAAATAGAAATAGACCCACCAAAGTAAAACATGTTTTTTGATGATTTTGACTTGACCAATGTGATCGTGAAGTCGATTAATCCTATCAAAATCATTTTCAATTATTTCTAGGAAGGTCCTATGCATAGAAGCAGAAATCTGCAAAAAAACGTGATTAATCGCGATTATGAAAAAAACGGCAACCTCCAAGTTTTTTTCCCCAAAATTTGGAAAAAAACTTTGACTAAAGTCAACGATTTTTTGGGGGTTTAAAACGGGAATTAATCGGCAAAAAAACACGATTAAACCTCTCACCAACCTGCGTCGAAATTAAAAACCCTAAATCCTACGCGAAATACTATAAGTTTGAGGCTGCGTTTTGCTGGGAAGTAAACAAGCTTGGCGACGACGACGGACATAACAATCTTTGGCGACGGACATCAAAGATTTCAAAGCTCACGTGATCATCATCAGACATTCTTCATTGCTTTCTTTTTTGCATGATAGGCTCGCCTTTACAATGCTCGAATTTTTTACTGTATTTCAATGCTTGAATCTTCATTTTTTTTTGTATTTCCGGCCTCTGTAATTCCGTGTGTTAAAATTTTAGAAATGTTGTTTTTTTATCAATTTTTTTTCTTCTCATAATTCTAAAATGAGGTAAATATTTTAATAATATTTACTATTAAAATATAATAGTATTAATATAATAATATATAGGTATATATAACTATTAAAATATAATAGTTTTAAATTTTTAATATATTAGTATATAACCTATTAATATAGGTATATATATTAAATAATATATATAAGTTATAACTATTATATCTTTCAAAAATATTTATATTTTATTTTATAATTTTAATATTACGTATATAATTTTAATTTTTTTTTCTTAGATATTTTAAGTTTTTAACATTAATATTATATCTTTTAGAGATAATTATATTTATTATATAATTTTTTAGAAATATTTATATTTATATGTAAATTATATACTATGTAAAATTATTAGATTTATAATTTTTTTAGAAATATAAATTATATATCTATACAAATTAAAATATTACTATACAAATTAAATAATCATATCAATAAAAAAACACATGTAAAATTATTAGACTTAGTAAAATAATTATATAATATTGTTTTTTATACAAGTAGCACTGTATAATAAAACATTCAGAATAGTAACTAATAACTTATTATTCTGAATTTCTATTATACAATGTTGCTTGTAACTTTTATAGTTTTTTACACCTGCCATTGATGTTAAAAGTTTCTGGACTGCAACACCTTTGCTCACTCCCTGCAGATGAAGTCTTTGACTCTAGGAAATTTACAAGAAACATTTATAGACTGCCTATCTGGGAAATTTACAAGAAACACTTAATTTATATTCAACATATTCCAATACCAATAAAAGTAATATAGTCTTTAACATTTATGATCCACTTCATAGATAGAGTCAAATTAAATAGATCAACTTTAAAGACTGCTTTATTGTGAACTGTTTTTAAAGTTGATATGGTTTCTTCCTTTAAAGTCTTTATGTTCTCTATTTAATTTATGTTCAACATATTTAGTCTTGGACCTTGGTGAATTGTTCATTATTGTGGATCACTTTTTCCTAGTTCAATGGGCTCTAGACCAATCCCCACAATTTGCTTGTAGTTGTACTAGTCTACTAGAGATGAAGATTGTAGTTAACAGCAATAAATCATTCAACCTCCATTTAATTTACCATGCTTTTGTGGATTGCTACCAATCATACAATGAAGTGAAATGATTATGTTTTTCTTTGTTACATATGAGAAGTTAACAATGTTGTAGAAGGTGATGAATGATTCAACTTTAATCAATGTTCAATGTGTATTATACTAGACTTAATTAAAATGCTTTTGCAGAAATACTTTGCATGGACACATTGCACACCAATACTGGGTTCAACGAAGGTTAAATGCAATTGGGGTTCAACGAAGGTTAAATGCAATTGGTGTTTGAGTGACATCAATGGTAACATTTATTGCTTCAAATGGCATTTAGCAAAGGAGCCAAGAAATAACACCATTATTTGCACAAAATGCCCTCTAGAAGTCACATACCAGGCAAAACAAGCTCTTGAAGGGATTGCAGAGAGTAAGGCTAAAAAGGCAAGAATTGGGAATGAAGTAGATTCCAATCCTACAAAAGGTAGGAGGAATCACGTGGATGGGGAAGATGGTACACAAGAATGTGGGTCGACACCTTCTTCTACAACACATGGCCCAAACATAGGTGGAGGAAACATAAATTCTTTCTTCGCACCTCGTACTACACCAGGATCTAATACCACTTTGGAGAGTACAGGATGGAAGAAGGCTGTCCTTGAACAAGCAAAGAAGGCAATAGCAAATTTCTGGTACTACTCTAGCTTGCCATTCCATATTGCCAGGTCTCCATACTGACAAGGTATGGTGGATGCTATTGCATCTGCGGTCCTGGGTTCAAAACCCCATCTTATGAGTCATTGAGGCTTCCTTTGCTTAATGATGCAGTACAAGATGTTAATGATGTTGTTATTGAACATCGATTGATTTGGGCAAAGGCTAGTTGCAGCATACAATCAGATGGATGGACAGATAGGAGGAATCGAACACTCATCAACTTCCTTGTGTCTTGTGATATCGGTACAATTTTTTTGAAATCTGTGGATGCATCAGACACAATCAAATCTGCAGCTACATTGTTTGACATGTATGACTCAGTGGTCGAAGAAATAGGGCCACAAAATGTGGTTCAATTTATAACAGATAATGCTGCTGCTTGTGTTGTTGCTGGGAGACTTCTGACAAACAAATACCCCTCCATCTTTTTTACTCCATGTGCAGCACATTGCATTGATCTAACCCTAGAGGACATTGGTAAACTTGAGTGGGTTAAGGAGGTATTACACAAGGCTCACTCAATTACGAAATTTATTTATAATCACACAAGGGTTTTGTATTTGATGCGCACTTTCACAGAGGGCAAGGAGTTAGTTCGACCAGGGGTGACAAGATTTACAACACACTTCCTTGCATTACAAACTCTATGTGAACAAAAAATGAATTTGAAACGAATGTTTGTTTCAAGCGAGTGGATGGCATGTGGCTTCTCAAATCAAGCAAATGGTATAGCAATATCAGATCACATTTATTCTGCTAGTGTTTGGGATGCAATAGAAGAAGTTGTACAATTTTCAGAGCCTCTAGTGAAAGTCTTGAGACTAGTGGATGGGGATAAATCCCCCATGGGATATTTGTATGAGGCCATGGATAGGGCCAAGGAGGTGATGAGGAGTAGGATGGAAAATGACAAGGACAGGTATATGCCACTATGGGACATAATTGATAGAAGATGGGATCGACAGATGCATTCTCCTCTCCATGCTGCAGGATACTATCTTAATCCAAGTATGTACTATAGCTCTTCATTTAGAGATGATGATGGTGAGGTTGCACAGGGCTTGTTCATATGCATGGAAAAAATGTTTGCTACCACAGAACAATTAACGACAGCTATGCAAGAGCTAGCCGCGTACAAGCAAGCAAATGGTTTTTTCTCATCCAAGGCTGCCATAGAAGGCAGGAAGACTGTGCAACTAGGTAGACTCTATAAAATTTTGATAATCTCTCTATTTCGTGGACAAAATCATAAAATGTCTAAAAATTTAAGATATTCTTACATATGACATCATCTCCATATAATGTGTTTTTCAACGCTATGGTGGGATTTTTTTGGTCATGAAACCAAAAATCTTAGGTGGTTAGCAAAACGCATTTTGAGCCAGCCATGCAGTTCATCCGCTTGTGAGCGTACTTGGAGTGTTTTTGAACACATACATTCGAAGAAACGCAATCGCCTAACACAACGGATGAATGACTTAGTGTTTGTTCACCACAACCTCCGCTTGAAGCTAAAGAAAGCTCAAGGTTAGACTTTTAGTATACTTGCAATCGTAGTTGTAAATTTGTAATTGTATTCATAATGTTTTTGCACTTGTAATCCAAAGACTAACTTGTCCATGGGAAAAACTAGGTACCATTGAGGATGCTGAGCCAATTGACCTTGATGAGATTGATCCAAACAATGAGTGGATTGCTAATGATGACGAAGCTCTTGAGGTTGAGGATTTTGAGATCCTAGAGGAGGCCAACTATGATCCTCATGTGATTGATGAACTTAGGAGGCCAGGCAAAGCCCCAAGAGCTTCATCATCAGGGCCTGCAAGCCTCTAGCATAGCTCTATTTATAGTAGCAACTAGCAAGAGTCATAGGCTACTTTTTATTTTTGAAACTTTTTACTACAAAGTAGAAACTATATTGTAATTGAAATTTTGTCATCTATCAGTTATGCATTGTAAACTAATGCTTTGAAAAATGTGTAATGCAATGTAATTAGCGATATGAATATATACATCAAAATCTATTTTCTACGATTCATTAGTTAAACTCTCTATTTTATTTGCTCTCTACATCTCTATTGCTATGGAAATGCCTTTCAATTAAAAAAAAATCAGTTGTCTATTATTCTACATTTTTGTACTTTTTTTAAAAATCCGATTTTTTCCCGATTTTTTCAAAAAATCTTGAACTTTTGGTTTGCCGATTTATTCCCCAAAAGATTTTTGCTGCTATGATTAAGACTACCTTTGACGTTAAATGACCATGGCAATAAGGGTCGATGATAGTCATCAGATTGGAAGTCGATATGGAAATATACACGGCTGTGTATATGAGTCGTGTATAGCCAAGACACGTATATGGAAAACATATCAATACGTTGTAATCTGTAAACTTTGACTTGGTCGATAGATTGGAAGAGAGATACGTGGACTTAGTCCAACGTATTAATTGGCTTAAGTCGACTCAACCTATATTCCAATTGATTCTTGCTATGTGTTGCAGAATTAAGATTGACTATTTCACTTCATCTGAAACCGCGCCCACCTAGCTCTGGTAAAAAGGTTTTAGTGCCACCTCTTATTGCATTTCCTATAGATGTCATTGCTGGAGAAATATTTGAACTCTCCATGTGCTGTTTGAAAAGGTCTTTGAATTGTTGTCAAAGAGGAAGTCAATCTGTTGATAGTTTTTGTTAAGTCTGAGCTTTATTCATCGCCACCTTTATGCTGACTTGCTTTGCATGAAACTTGTTGTCATTCGACATGCCTAAACAGTAGGATTTATGATGCTTGGTTACTCTATAAATAGTCATACCATTTCATTGGATTCTTCTTCTGTGATCATTATTTTCATTCTTCCATTCACTTGTGTGAGACGCATTTTACCAAGAGTCATACATCATTTGTTGTTTATTACCTCTGAGATATTACCAGCCATATTCACCTGTTTTATGAGTGAGGAAAGAGTGGTCTTTTGTGAGAAAGAGGTATTTTATTTGTTTAAGAGAAGCAAGCTATCAACTAGTGAGAGAGAGAGAGAGTTGTTTTGGGAAGCTGATTTCAAGTTGAATTACTGTTGGAGAAGGTTGCTTTGTTGTCATTATTTGGGATAAGCGATAACAAGCATGGGGATCTCTTCCTCTTGTTATTTACTTAGAAATAATGTGTTTTTTGTATGCCTGAATTGTCTTTTTTGTTTGTGCAATAGAAGCATTTTAGAATGTTTTTTAAAAAGGGAATTGAAGCTTTTGTGTTGTTTTTATAATGTGTTTGTAAGAACTCCATAATAGGAGAATGGTGTTTATATTAGTTATCATATACTAGGCTTGATTGAATGCAAGAGTCGCTTGAGGTACACCCAGCTAAGTTATTAATTTAACTAGAAAAGCTTGTGTTACTCCTAAGATAGTTAATCCAGTATGGAAGGGAGCTTGTGTACTTACTTGTTATATAGATTCATTTCAAGTAGATTAGACTGTTGTAGGTTAGTCTAGGATGACGGACTATCCATTGAAGAACAATACCTATGCATAGTGTAAAATAACCTTAAGTCAAATCGGCCCTGAGTAGTGTATGTGATAGATGACTCTCAGTCGTTTACTAAATATAACACTTTGGCCAAAGTAGTGCAATGTCCGAGAGTCCACTAAAGATTGTGTGACTATTGAGACTACACTGTCAGTTCACCGTGATCCATTATTACATGGTAGTTCAGGATTGTGGGATTGCAAGGTTCTAGTTATGTAGGACACAGCACTATGCTCAGTTGGTTGTCGTTAGCAGTTACTCTACCAATCTCTTTGTTAAAGGGAAGGGTCATCTATCAAATGATAGTTGTGCAGGGGACCGCATTAAGAGTCCGTGGTTGGCGGAAAAGTGCTTCAGTGATGCTTCTCCTCCACAACAGGCGACAGAAGAACCAAGATTTGAAAGGAAGGATCCTGGACCGTCTTACAACTATTTGTTCTATTGAATGATAATGCGCAGGGGACCGCATTAAGGGTCCGTGGTTGGCGGAAAGTGCCTAAGTGATGCTTCTCCTCCATAGCAGGCAACAAAAGAACCAAGATTTGAAAGGAAGGATCTTGGACCGTCTTACGACTATTTGTTCTAAAGCTCTATGAGCTATGTATGTATTTGTATGCTTTCTTACATTGATGTATATTTGAAATAAAAAGGAATTCATGTTGTAATATATATTGCTTTTTGATTGGAAATTATCAATAAAAGAAAAGAAAAATTTTATTGCAATGGATTGTTACTAGTTTATTTACTCATTTGGTGTAAAGTAAGAAATTTTTACTTTATGGAAGGGTTAGTACGTTACAATATGAACATATTATGTATGCAAAACACATGAATGGCAATTGAAACACTCAAGAAAACCTTATCAAACAAACACAAACAGCAAACCAGTAAACAAAAAAAAATAGGGATAGTCATTACAAATTCCAATGGGGTGGGCCAAATAAAATAATCAACTATCTAGGAATACCCTTTGCGGTTAATCCTAACTTAAAAGATATGTGGGAATGGATGAAAAATAAAATATAAAAAAGCTTGAAGCCTAGAATAAGCAATACCTGTCAATTGCAGGTAGAGCACAAGTCTACCAGAAAATTCTCTCCTCATATAATATATACTATGCATCGGTTTGGATGTTCAGCAGTTATCAAGTGGATGAAATCCAGAAGAGGATAAGACAGTTTCTATGGTCTGATGGAAAAGGAAAAAAGAAAAGACATGCGGTCAAATGGGAGTAGTGTTGTATTGAAAAGTAAAATGGGGGATTGGGTCTAAAAGACCTCAAAAAGCAAGGAATTGCTTTGGCGGTTAAATGGATCTGCAAAGGACTAATTGGGAATGAACCATGAAAGGTGTTGATTAGAAACAATATCAAAAATGGAATACCAAAAAATGCCAAGTCTTGGAAGGACCTACCTCTCTGTGATCTTATTTTTGGTAAGTTTCTTGTCGCCCTAGCAGGATCGAACGTCTTTAAAAGCTTGTGGAAAGCTTGGGAACTTTGCAAAGATGTTATTCTCTCTAAATACCCAATTGAAAAAGAATTGAATAAAAACTGTCTTAATAAATCTATCTGGTGGAATATATACCATAATAATAAACCGCTGGCACTACTTCAAGGGTGCTCAACAAAAGATCGGAATAAGAAAGGGATCTCTATCTTCAAAAACATTATAAGAGATAAATGCCTAATAAGCTGGGAAATCCTTAAACAACAATTTAACCAACCTCAAACCCAAAAAAGAACCTATGAAAGATTAAAAAACCATAACTTTAACTTAGATAATTATCAGGTTTGCAATAATAATAACAGCCAGGAGTTAAGGTGGTTGAAAGATAAGGAAATAACATTACTAAAGGCAAAAGGTATTTATAAGCTTGTTGCTGAGCCCCCTAAGCTAAAATGAGCTGCTTAATAAAAACTGGAATCTTAACCTAGATCAGAAACAGTGGAACAAAGTTTTTACAGGTATATGGAATAATATTCTGGAACCAAAAAAAGTTGGGTTCAAATGGATGTTGCTGCTGCAAAAATTGCCAGATTTTGATCCAAAAGGTAATCATAATGTGTGTGACATTTGCAAGAAATTTGAATATGTTTCTCATTTGTTTTGTGATTGTTTTTATGCTAAGGAAATATGGAATCTATTTCAAATTGATCTGCTGGAATGGGGGAATAAAAGAAAAAAAAGGAAAAAAGAAATAATCTTGGGGAAAATCAATGAATTAGGGAAAGCAGTGAATATCTTTTGGCTGATTTTAACTACAGAAATTCTGTGGCATTTATGGAAATCTAGAAATGCAGAAAAATATCAAGGCACTAGGAGGGCATTTACTGAGTCTAGCAGAATACTCATAATTCACAATGTCTATATGCAGGTATCCATCGCCCTGGAGGTCTCCAAAGAAAAATTCCAAAAGCTAAAGAAGAATGGGAAAGTGGAAATAAACAAAGAGGAGCTGATCCAAGCAAACCAGTGGCTTTTCTGCAAACCGGGCATGAGATATTTCATGAAGGAAGATATTAATACAACCAAGAAGACTGCAGAAGTGAAGATCAAACAGAAAATGGACTGATACCATATATGTAAATCTCATTTTTGTTAAAAGACAACTCTGATATATAGCATAGAAGACAGGATAAAGTAGCCCTGCGTGACATACTTCCCAGAAATTGAAAGTTGTTTATAAGTCTATACTGATAGTCAATGTAATTCTGTATGCTTGATCTATATGATCGATTTTGTAAACTATATTGAATACAAAAAAATAATAATAATAATTTAATATATAATATAATATAATATTAAAAATATAAAAATAATATAAATATTAATATATTATCATGAAGAGGCCCTACGAGTTTGTTGGGTTGGTTTGACCACCCACTCTAAGTGCATGGCATGTCGATCAACCTGAGTTTGAACCTTCTTTCAAATTGCTGAGCAAGAATGGGGCATCCTAGGTTGGATTTGGGGTTATAGGGGCTCACCCTGCCTCTTTGCACCTTCTAAGTGGGTGCCAAGTCATTGGGCCACTAATTCCTCCAGCCATCAAAGAAAAAGAATTACATACATCTATATAAGTATGTATATATCATGAAGACAATATAAATTTTAAAGGAGTCTCACACCACACAAAATAGCACAGCCATCTTTTGGTCTTTTTGATGCAAGGTTTCAGCAGGGTGGTCATTTGAATCCACCAAGGTGGCCAGCTGAAAAGGATTAAAAATGCTGGGTATCCAATACCATCAGAGCAGAGGAAATTGGTGGTGAGAATAGAGTAGAAAGCTTCCTTTACTCTGACAGTTTCATCTCTTCGGAGCTTCTTCTTTGGCTGAGCAGTGGCATTTTCCTGGGTTGTCATGTTCAAATCCTGTAGCAGCCATGGTTTCACCAGGAATGTCCCACAGAAGAGGTACTCCCTCGCTAGAACAAGCCAACCACCAGTTAACCAGCTATGGTTTCATATTCTTTGGCATGGGATCTTGCTAATGGTTCAGTATTTTGTTTGTCTGCACTTCAGGACCTCACAAATCCAGATCCAAAAGCAATGCTGTAATGGTTCAAATCTCCATTTGATCTACAGTAATGGCTAAAACAATAGGCCTTTTTTTGTATACTGATTACGCACTGGCTGTGTTAAAGCACTCTGAGTATCTCTCAGGTTTGCCCTAGGAGAACTCAGGCCCATCCTAGCACCATACCCGGACCAAAACTGAACCCAGTCATTCACACACCGTTTCTGCAAAAAACAATACAAAAGTATAGCTGCAAGTATACAAGCATTATAAAATCATTAAATCAGCACTAAATAAGTGCTTTCAGCATTACATGTAGTGCTTACCTCCACTCTTCTATAAAAGTTGTATTTACTGATGTAAGAGAGAAAATTCACTATTCCGGTATGCTGATATAAACTATTCATACAGTCAAGATGCAGTCATAATCTTCTCTTCTCTGTTGCATGTTAGTTGCACTTCCAATGTATACAAGGGGTTTCCATTTTTGCAGAATGATGACCAAAATGACATATATTCACTTGCTAATACAGTTTGGCTGCAATCCTAATCTACCCCTTTTACTTATTGTAATTCAGTTGCAGTTTCAGTGGAAGTGAGACTTCCCACTTTATATTTTGGTGTAATTAGTTATTTTTCAAATTTGTCATTGCAGTTTCACCTAGGCCAGCCATTGAGGAGAAAATACAGAACAGATTTAAAAGTTTCAAAAATATGAGAAATTGTAACATCAATAACTATGAGGTTATCAGCGTCTATAATAAGTTAATAACTATGTAATAATTCAAATGATGGTGGCATGCAACTGTCGTGATCATGTTCTGTGTTGCCTCATTGTGGTACCCTTTCTAGTATACACTTGGAAGCTTTCTTCCATCGTTTCTAAATGCTGTCGATGGCTTCATGGTGTAGTTAAGGCCTTTCTGGGGTTGTAACAACAGGGGCAGAAAAAGACAAGAAAATGAAAAATCGGACTTGAAATATGACAAAAAACAGAAACTAGCTTTGATATCAGTGACAAAAAGGCAACAACGACAAGGAATGGTATAGGAGAGTGAATACTAAGCACAAGTGAGTAGTTACATGACTAGATGGCAGGGCCAAAGGCAGAAAAATTTTCTACTTTAAAGTTCGTAGTCATAGGGCATCTCCCACAATTCTACGTGTAGTCCAATTTACATGCACATTTAGTTCCTTTACAGATTTCTGCATGAAGATTCAAACAATTCAAACCCTATTTGAATTTACCCAAATTTATCTGTATTTGCTAGATGGCTCTTCAAAAAATTAAATAATTAATTTAGAGGCTATGCACCTACTGATAGGTTTCTAAGCATAAAGAACAATAATTCTTGTCTGTGGCCAATATTTCATTGACTATACTCTGGCTAATATGATATCTTTGTACTTTCTTTTTCTGGCATTGTTCCTGCCTCATTATTATATTATACATTTATGTTCTCTTACCTAATTGCAACATTCCCTCTTTTCTTCACTTCAAATGAATTATTGGCATGTCTTTTCAAATAAGTAATCACAGATTTTCTAAACACTCTGAATAAACAATGAGAAATATAGACCACTTCCGAATATCTCAACTATCTGAGTTGAAACTTAAACGACAGGGACAAAATATGTTAGTGAAGGTTCCATTCAATACCCTTCTAAATGGCAATCAACAAACCACACTGCAGACAAGACATCAATTCAGTCTGATTTACGAAAACATGTAGAGATTAAATCATGTTTCAGAAGAATCGGTCCAAGTCCACTTCTGGTGAAAACATGTTGAAAAGAAGTAAATAGATAACATATCTACCCTATGGTGAGACAGATAGAGAAATTTACCATTGTTAGGATTTTTAGTTTTTTTTTTTTTTTAATTATTTGCTAAAGTAAAAAATGTCATAGTCTGGCAGGTTCTCATTATTTCATTGATCTCATTGCATGTATTGACTCCATGCATAAGACTCACAAATATTTAGGGATATAATCATTGTTGCAAACATTACTTCCTACCTTGCTTGTACTTAAAAACTAACAGAGCCCAAAAATTTTTGTTTAAGAAGTTAGAACTATCCCAATGGATCTGCATCCTTGTTAAAAAGATTGCAAGTGAATAGAGTTTCAAGTTTGAGAATGTTTAATAAGGAAAGATCACGACATCAAATGTGGCAATCTATATTAAACTTTGAACCTAAACCTGATAACTGATAATAATTGTAAATTTGTAACAGCACAATTCTCCCTACAAAGTTCTGGACAGAGACAATAGATTGCAAACAGAAAGGAACTGCCCGTTCACATCAGGGTGTAACATGTTGCCACCCTACAAAAAGGAAGACAAATTCTTTCATAGAGGCAGGTAAACCCTAAGTACTGGAAAGATTTTATAGCTATAGAATAGTTGGGAATTTTTTCTGTTTCATAAGATAAGAAAATACAGATATGATTTCTTATATTCGATTAAAAAAGGCATAAAATTTACAATTACTTCATATTAGTTTTTTCCAGCACAGTAAACTTTAGGTAAAATTTGTACAAAAAAGTTTGAAGAAAAAAGTGTGAAATGGAGAATCTAAACATTGGAAGAATGAAAAAAACAGAAATCGGTCTTAATTTTATTATTAAAGGTTCTAGAAGTCTGATTACAAGAGGAGTCAACTATCAAGAGTACTTGTGATGATGACTGTCATCTTCCAGTGGCAAGCCACGAAGCAGACGATTGGCATGATGACCCGGTTTCAAACCCCATTGTTATGGTGCCTGTGTTAAAGAGGCGGTGTTAATGCAGTCCACAAGATAACGAGTCTCACTGCAAGTTGCACGCAAATGTTTGTGGGGTAAACAACTGTCCGACACAGTTTCTACGATTAGAGGTGTTCTAAGCTTATTGTTGAATTCCTCCTTGTTTAGTTGACGGCTAGGGAAATGTCATAATTCACCTATAAATAAATTATAAAAATCAATCCAGAACAGTTGATCCCTCTTGAGATCCATTAAAAAATTAGTCCTCTTGTACATTTAAGGAAGATTTATATCTTGGCAATTAAACAAACCCCCTTCATATTGGAGTCAAAGGACTCAAATACAAAGATACCCTTACTATGTGCATAACTGAAACAGCTTCCAGATTTCTACAGAGCCCTCTTTTCAGGCTAGGAACAGGACACTTTGTTTTCCTTTTGTTCCATTGTCAATTGGCTATGACACACAGGTCCTACGGCTTATTCGTTGATATCATCTAACTTTTAGAACATTGAAGTTTACATTACCCAATTTTGAACAAACATGAAAAAAATAAGTAATCACAAAATCAAACATGTGCAATGAGCATTTTAGCAATTTAAACTGTACCCATAAATGAGAATGCAAAAAACAGAAGGACCCAGATAAGAAAGATGCACCAGAAAGCTGTGTAATTGACAAATTCAGCACCAGTGACCATAACTACAATTGAAGCTGCAGCAAATAGAAACTGTCCCATACGAAGAACAAGGCCTCCAAGTGTTCCTGGAGTCCCTGGCAAATCCTTCATAGTCAACAAAGTGATAGGACCTTCTTCTAAATCAGCAGCATGGTGGTCTCCAACAGGATGTATTGTTGGGTGACTTAAGTCCATCAATCACAACCCTCCAGCAAATATTGGTACTGTTAAGTTTTTTCTTCTTCTTCGGTTTAACGCAATCATCGGTTATTCTTCTAGCGAGAATTGATTGCATCAATCTGCAAGCACCTCCTGCCACAATGAAAAAGTAGGTGTTTAAACCGTTTGGAAGTCTGCAAAAAGGAAAAGATAATTCAACTCTGAACAACAGTATCTCATGAAAATAACAAGGCGTCAACAGGACGGATGATGTCTTTGTTTAAAGTAAAAGATTCTGCTTTTCTTTTTCTATTGATTTTCTTCTTTTCAGACACAAACATTCTTTAAACTCATTCGTTTGTCCCAAGTCCAACCAATAATTTACTTTTTGAAATTTTAACCATATCTCTCTTGCTTTTTAGATTGTGGACGTCCGTAATACGTATATTTGTTGTTTAATTATTTCAACTGGATAAAACTTTAGTGAAAACATTTTGTTTCATTATAACATGAAAAAATAACTTTACAGATATATAGGTCAGAAAAATAATTTTACTCAAATTTGATTGAGGTTGATCTAATAAAATAATTTTTGCACGGAAGGTCTTTCTATATTAAAAAATATAATATATAATTAAAAAAAATTATTACTTTCTTATCTAATTTTAACTTTTTAATATTAAAAAATATAATATATAATTAAAATAAAACAATTGCATTCTTATTTAATTTTATCTTTAAATTAAGAAAAGATAGAATAAGAATTGTTTTTTTATTTATCTTATTAGAACTTTAATTATTGTAGAATAATTTTATTTTGGATTTTTGTTACAATTTATATAATAAAATGAATTTTAAACTTAAAATTAAAATTAAAATTTATAGAGTGAGAAAGAAGGTAACTTTTGATTAGTTGAGTCATGCCAACAATCCAAGAATAGCATGTCTTTAGGGATTTATGCTCAAGGTAGCATGTCATTTGATTAAAGATACGATAATTCACCTTTAAAACCTCTTCAGTGTACGCATTGCACACTTAGGAGGAAAATAGATAGAAAGAAAGAGAGAAATAGAGAGGGAAACAAAGAGATACAAAAATAGAGGTATAGATATAAAGGAAAAAATATGGAGAGACAAAGAGATAGAGATATGAAGAGAGATAAAGAAAGAGAGAGGGGAAAAGAGAGAAGAGGAGAGACGATAGATATAGTCACATAAAGAGAGATATAGAGAGATAAAGAGAAATAGGAGAGAAAGATATATAGAGAGGTAGAGAGATCAAGAGATAAAGAGGGAAAGGGGGAGAGAGGGGGAGATAAATAGGGATAGCAAAAAAAGTAAGGGGAGAAATATAGAAAGAGGGAAATAGACAAAGAGAAGAAATGAGAGAAAGATAGAGGAAGAGAGAAGGGAATACAAATATAGAAAAAAATTCGGAAGATAGAAAAAGAAAGAGATTGAGAGATAATAAAAAATATAAATATAGAATGGGAGATAGAGATATAAAGAGATTCTCTTCCCATATAACCCCCCATATGTATCTCTCTATATATCTCCCTCTCTCTACCTTTCTCTATAGAACTTCCTATTTATCTTTCTATCCCTCCATCTCTCCCTCTCTAATTGTCTCCCCCTCTTTCTATCTCTATTTCTTCCTCTCCCTCTCTCTCTCCATTTCCATCTCCATCTCTATCTTCCTCTATCTTCCTCTTTCTCTCCCTATCTCTATCTTCTTACCTCTCCTTACATCTCTTTCTCTCTTTCATCTCTTTCTCTCTTTCATCTCTATCTTTCACACTATATATCTCTATATCGCCCTCTTTCTATCAATATCTCTCCCTCTCTCCCTATCACTCTCTGTTTCTATATCTTTTCTCTATTTCTCTCTCTTTGCCTCTCTATTGATTTATATTTATCTCACCCTGTCTATGCATATCACAATATCTCTCTCTCAAACACGCACTAATGTAGGAGCATTCGGACGAACGCGCAATCCTACGTCATCCAGAAAATTATTGTTTCGAGAGACTGATAAGATTTCATGGAAAACATTCTTACAAGCAGAATTTTGACTCTATCCTAAAATTATTGACAAAAATTTTAAAATCAAACTATTAACAATTTTGAAGAATTAAGCATTTTCCAATTTTGAAATTTCACAAACCATGAAATTTGAGACAGAGTGGCTTGGTGGAAAGTTCGATAATGTCGATACGTTCATCCCTAAAAAATTCTAGAAGAATCTGATCTCTTGGTAAGAAACTGCATTAAAAATCAGTTTTGTTCCAAGCATTCAATTCATAGGCGACATGATGGTGTTATTGGTATGTTGGCACTAGCAATAAGGTATAGATAATATTTTTTTGGTGAGTTCTTGCGAATGACTTTGACTCTCTCCAATTCGAAGTGGCATAAACCCTGTCATATTATTTTGCTTACTTTATGATCATCGAAGGATATTATTGGCGGAGGTGAAATAAAAATAACGCAGGAAGAAAAAACGAATGGATATGGAAGTTTAAAAGACAAAGAAATATGAATAAACATTAGAGTTATTAGAATGGAAAAGGGGCATTATTTAACATGATGTGAAAAACAGAGAAAAGGCACGGCTGAAGGAGACCGAGGTTGGGTGGAAGAGTAAAATCTACAGAAGCCTTCCATTAGTCGCCCATGGAAATGAATGTTTTATAAATAAGTTGAGTTGTGTATGGGTGAGAGGGTGAGGAAACATAGGAAGAAGCGTGCCATTGGTTGGAAAAATTAAGAATTTTAGATGGAATTTGCAAATAAGGGAGGGCAATGAAAAGGGCAGGGGTGTAAGGAAGACAAAGGGGCATGGTAGAACAAGGACGGGATTATAGCAACCAATAAGATGCATAATGCTTTGCAAGAGATCAAGCGCAAGATATGCCATCTTGTGGTAGATTAATACGTTGGAATGGCTGCATATAAGATTGGAAGGAAGAAAGTAAGGGGCATGGTTGTGGGATAACCCAGTGAATTTTTCTTGAAATATGTGAGGAGCAGACCAAGGAGTATGGAAACAGAGGTTGCAAAAGAAGATCAACAATGATAAGGACATCGTTGGGATGATAGAGAACAAAACCGAGGTAGTAGGTAAAGGAATGTAGAGGGAAATGGAGTTGCCTAGAAATTGTAATTGTTTATTTTCATAAATAAAGTTATTTGATTTACTTTTAAAATTGGGTATATTATAGTGCAATCTTGAAACGATTTAAATTGACAAATGTAATTGTCGATTTTAAATGTTATCGACTATAGAGTTTGTGTAATCTGGAACGTTGTGTGTTGTGTGATTTTTTGTCTTCATCACACACTCTTTGTTTCTCCTTCTCTATCTTTGTCTCTATATCTCTTTCACTCACACACACACATTGTTTCTCCCTCCCTATCTCTATCTCTATCTCTCTATTAATTATCTCTATCACCTCCTTTATCTCTCACTCTTGCTCCCTTTGTTTCTATCTTCTCATATCTCCCTCTCCCTCTCTATTTATATTTCATTATTTTGTATCTCTCTTATTTACTCCATCTCTCCCTCTATCTCTCCTACTCTCTCTTTATATATATCCTTCTCTCTACCTCTCTCTATATATTACTTCCTATATAATTTTATTTATCTCCATCTCCTCCTCATTCATTGTCTCCCTCTTCTATCTATATCTCTCCATCTTCATCTTCCTCTCACCTTCCATCTCTCTTTATATATGTATCTCTCTCTATCTTTGTCTATGTCTCTCTCTCACCCTCTCTATCTTTCCCAAGTTATATTTCTCTCTATCTCTCCTTTATATCCCTATTTCTCCCTCTCTCCCTCTCCCTATCACTTCCTCTTTCTATATCTCTCTACTTCTCTCTCCTATTTCTATTTCTCTCCCTCCCTCTCTATCTATTTATATATATCTATCTCCCTCTCTATCTCTCTCCATGGCTCTCTCTTACTCATACACACACACTCCTTTTTTTGGCCTCCCTATCTCTAGCTCTATATTTATCTCTATCTATCTATAATTAAATTCTTATACATCTCCCTCTATCTCTATCTCATTATCCATACATCTCTCTCTATCCCTATATCTTTCCCTCTCTCTACCCCTCTCTATATATCATTTCCTATCTATATCTTTACATTTCTATCTCTTTCTCTTTATGTATTTATCTCTTCCATCTATATCTAGATCCCTTTGTCCTCTCTCTTTATCTCTCCCTCTATTTCTCTCCATATCCCTCTCATCCATCTCCATCTCTATCTCCTTATCCCTCTCTCTCCCCCCTTTATCTCTCCCTCTTTCTATCCCCATATCTCCCTCTCTCTCCCTCTCTCCCTATTGTAAACATAACATGAGCCTATTGGTAATGGAGCCTTATTATCTTCCTGATTCAAAGGTTTTGTTTTAGTTGTGTTCATATCCCAATAAGTAGATGCATAGTTGATTTGATCTATCACTTCTCCATTGAGATCTTTGTTGCACAAACAAACTCATTTTGTAAATGGCCTACCAATTGACCTCATTTATACTACACAAATGTATTTAAAAAATAGACCAAAAAATTCCCTAATTGACCTTCCACAATTTTTTGATGTAGCCATTGCACACCAAGGTGAAATTGCTAGTTTAAATTATTTGGACATGTGCTATACTCTAACATTTGACAATGTACATCGGTTAGATAATGTGAACATAAGTGAAATGGTCATCATGCCTTTGCTTCCCAAAGCTTCTAATCCTCGTGAAGAGTGCTTTGGTGAAAAAACTATATAAGAACTTCCAACACCTAGTAGCCATGATAAATAATAAGACCAAGACTAGAGAAACTCCATCTTAAATGCCTTGCATAACCCTACTTTGTACATATAATTTTATTTGTCTTTTAATTTATGTGTTTTTTTATAATCTTCTATGTGATGAAATATTATGTCATGTACTATAGGGATGACAATATGTGTTGTCTATGTGTCATTATCTCCTCTTGTGCGATGATATTATGTCATACACTAAAGGGAGCCACCATTTACTACTATGTTAGGATATGTCCCACCTCTTCTTCCCTTTTTTGCACTCTTTATTCTTTGTCTTCCTCCACATGTCATCTCTTATTTCCATACCTTTAAATATTGTGTGTATAAACAACTTGGGGATGATGCACAGTATGAGAGATTCAGGATCCTAGTCTTATTGACCTAAAATTGTGTACCCTCTCTATTCATGATGCGTTCCATTAGAATTTATATATCTTCTCTTTGTCTTCTTGATTTTATTTTTGTATATTCATTTCTAGCGTTTTTTCCATTCATTTAAGTGCATGAGGACTCAAACCTAGAATAGTTGATTTCAATAACACCCTTTGTTTATGCACCAAGAGTGACCAAGAATTTATCCAAACTCTTATTCTACATAAACTCGATCTATCCCACATTTATCATATGTAATCCACCACTCGCTTCATATTACACATGCATGGTTGAGCCCACTTGTCCATGTCATGTATCAACACTTTCCATATTGAGTTTCTATCCATAGTCATGTGAGATTTGGATATGTGAGCCCTTCATCTAATCACAATACATTAACCACCCATTCCTAGCTTTAAATCATATGCTAAGTATTATGCACATAATCAAGTCCATGAATGTTATTTCCCTTCTATTGTTTTCTCAATATCCAAGACTTAATAGTGATTCCTAGAACCTCGTAAATTAACCATTTTTGCCCAATTTCTTCTTTGCTTGTGTAGAGATTGAGTATAAGCACGTCGATGTTCAAAAGTTAACAAAAATGTCCCTAACTTCATAATCTAATCCTCAATTATTAACCCTTGCATCTTACTAGTTACATGAGATTAAATCACAAGAGTCGTATACAAAAAAAAGGAAAAAGGAAAGTGAAAAAATTCAAAATAAATTAGGGGTTATCCCTTGCATCTTAATAGTTTCATGGGTTTAGATCATGTAAGTGACATCAAAAAAGAAAAAAGAAAATAAAAAGCATGCAAGGTTGAGAGATATACTTAAAATACTCTATTAAAGTAAGTTGAAGGCCCTATAAAGTTAAATCAAAATTACTCTATCAATATTAAGGTTTTTCACTTGTAGATACCCTAAATTGACCTTTGATCCATAATTAATTAAATGTAAATTTAATTAACTATTTGCATTCCTCTCATTAATTCTTCTCAATCGATGCATCTAATTAAAATACATTTAAGTAATACCTCATTTGATCTATAATTAATTAAATTAGAAATTTAATTTGTTATTATTATTCTTAATCAGTCAAATTATTAATTTGATTAATTATCCTCCATTGATGCATTTAATTGAATGTTTTATTCTTCAAAAAGTTAATTAAATAATTTTAATTTAACCTTAGTGTCTATTCCCCTAAGTCCTCTAATCTTAATTCAATTAATAAATCTATGATTAATTAATTTGACCCACATTCTAATCTTCAAAAACATTTCTTTCAATTTTAATTCCTCCCACTTCTCTAAAATGTGTCCTACAAGCCCTCTTAAAGACATGCATGCACATGTCACTTTCTATCTCCAAGTCATCTTTTAACCTCCTCTTCTATTGTATGCTCACACATGTTTGATATCTTATCTCCCATGGAGCCACCCTGCACTTTCCATTTCTTCTTACTTGTCACATTTCCAAAGCCTACACTTCGTCACTTTTGTCTCAACTTTTCATCTTCATGTTCTTCCCAATGTGTAAGCACGCCTTTCTTTCTTCCCTATGCCAACATGTCGTACCCACATGGTTCAACTTTGTGACACTTGTCACAAGGTTAAGACCTCACTATATCCTTCAATCCCAATCATGCATCTCACAAGAAAATCTCAATCCTCCATCCATCCTCCCAAAAATCTATAAATTGGAGCCTTCCCATCCCATTTGACCATCACATATTTTTCCAAAATTATGCTATTAAAATCACTATCAATTCCTCTCGCATACCAAGGTTATGCTGCATTGGGGAGCAACCACATAGTTGTATAATCAAAGAGCAATCAAGTAGCCATGGGTGCATCTACTTCAGCTCAATCTATGAGATGAAAAGGTAAAATGCAAGGTAAATTTGTTCATCATTTGCATTTTAACTTCTATTTTCTATATTTTAACCTTTTTATCATCTTCATTTTGGCACACTTAGTGGGACCCACGTCCCTAAAACTAACAAAAATTGAGTTTTGTGAAGTTTTTGTATTGGAGATAGCAAAACAATGACTATGCTCTATTTTTTAGCACCTTTGTATGTGGGATCATTATCTTTGTCATGATTCAATGCCTTTGTTGATTCAGTGCCTCTGTGCTTCAACATCTTTGTTAGTTTTCACTAACTTAATTGATTCTTTTTAGTATTTTCACAGTCTTAAATGTTTGCTAACAACTTGTTTGTTTCATCCTTTATCTTCCTTGATGTGTTTAGAGTTTATTAAATGTTTTTGGTTATTGTTTTTATAGCTTTTTAACAGCTTTTTCTACAAATATTATGGATCAACGCTTTTGTTGATTCAATGCCTACACTATTTAGCACCTTTGTTGATTCATCACCTACGCAAGTTGGTTCATTGCACCTATTTTGGTAGGTATATCTCACCTTTTGGCACCTCTGCTCTATGTTTTTGCACCTTTGTTCATTTAGTGCCTACACTATGTTTCAACGCCTTTTTCATTTTATTTTTTCTTGTCTTACTTTTTTTTGGTTGCTAACTAGTTACATGTAGTTGTCCCACACTTATCCAAGACCTAAAAAAGCAAAAACTACTAACATTTTGGTTGAGAACACTTGTCAAAGAAGTTTGTTTCCATTACTAATTTAGTTTCACTAAATTAAAGTAGTGGGAATTTACTTTGTTTGTTGTGTTTGGAGAGTTAGTGTTAACAAGCGGTGGAGTATATAAAGGGGGAGAACTAAATTTGTACCCCAAATCTAGCTACATCGTGTTTGGTAAATCCTTGAGACGCCTTGTGATTTACGATGTAGGGTGAAGTGTTGGTTTGAGCTTTTATCTAGCTCTTGACTCATGCTTGTAGATGGGCTAGTATTCATTATTGTATGTCATGTACCCTCCTAATATTTAGAGGACTCCCTAGAGAGATTTGTATATCCTAGTTTAAAACCATTCGACCATAGCTTATTGTGGTGCAGGGTACAATATCATGCTTGAATTTACTCACCATGTACTTTCTCTTGTTGAGGTGACATATATCCCTTGGTAGGACCTTGTCCTTCTAAGGTAAGGAGTATAAAGGTGGTACATGACCTTTGCATACCCTCGTTACCCATTCATTTGAAGGTATTACGCTTCAGCGGATGGGCCCAAATTAATTTTACACTCCCATATGAATAATTATAGGCTTGTGAAAATGCTTGATCTATCTTCTTGTCTAAAACTAGTGCTACCTATCAATCTAAATCCCTCTCAACCCAAGTTTTTTTTTGGTGTTTTCAAGTCTACCCCTTAGTAAAGCAAGCAAAAACCTTCAATCCAAAATTTTCCATCCACTATTTTCCTCCAAATACTTTATCCATTCTTCCAAATCAATCCTAAGACCATCCAAATCACCCTAATTTTTTTGAAAACACATTCAAACCATAATTCAACACCCCTAAACTATGCTTTAGCGCCTTTGCAAAACACATTCAAACCACAGTTCAACGCCTTTATTGCTTCAATGCCTATGTACTTTCTTTAGCACCTTTGCAAAACACATTCAAACCATAGTTCAGTCATGCCTTTGCTACTTCATCAACCTTGAATTATCCTTTAGCACATTTAAAAAACACATTCAAAACCATAGTTCATCGCCTTTATTACTTCAACACCCTTGCAATGTGCTTTAGCACATTTGCAAAACACATTCAAACCGAAGTTCAATGCCTTTGTTGTTTCAATCCTTTGCACTATGCTTTAGCACCTTTGTAGAACACAGTTCAATGCATTTACTAATTCAACGCCCCTACACTATGCTTTAGCGCCTTTGCAATTTCATCTCAAAACTCAAGCATTTGACCCCACAAGTTTATTATCTTCACTGAGTAGGGTTAGGTTTATCTAGTACTAACCTTAGACCATTTCATCCCTAAATCATCCCTAAACATTCGCAATCATCATCAACACTTCTCAAGTCATCCCTAAACCATCCCTAAACATCCTTAAACACTCCCAATAATCACCAACACCTCTTAAATCACCCCTAAATGTCTCTAGACACTCCCAATCATCACCAACAACTCTAAATTCATCCCTAAATGTCCCTAAACACTCCCAATCATCACCAACACCTCTCAAATCATCCCTAAACACTCTCAATCATCACCAACACCTCTCAAATCACCCCCAAATCATCCCTAAACATTCCTAAGCCATCTCAATCATTCCTATACCATCCCTAATCATCCTTGAACTTTATCCAATCATCCCTAATTCATACCAGCTTAATCCCAACCCTAATCCTAACTAAAAACCCTTGAAACCTACCCAAAACCCTATTTCAGCACTTAGATAGGTGCTACACCATGTAGAGGCACTAAATTAAATCTTACAAAGGCTCTAAACCATGCATAGGCATTGAATCGGGCCTTGTAGAGGTGTTAAACCATGCTTAAGTGCTAAATTAGGCATTGCAGAGGTATTACAAGCATAGGTGTTGAAACAACTTGCGTAGGCACTGAACTAGGCTTTGGTACCATTTAGAAAATTCATTTAGCTTACCAAAATCTTTGGGGGCTTTGCCTCTGGACCCCTATATGTGATCCCCATATCATTGGGGTAGGTATCCCAAACCCCTTTGGGCTACCACCTATTTTCTTTCAATCATCCTTAACCATCCTAATCATCCCTAATCACCCTTATCAACACTAATCCCATCCATAATCACCCTAACCTTGAATCCTCCATCTTAATCCTTAAGTCCTATTTTTTTAATCCCCAATCCATTTCTAATTCATCATCCTAATTTCTATCTTCATCCAAACCTAAATCCTCCTCCAAATCTAATCAACCCTCATCCTCCAATATTACATCAACAACATCCTAATCCACCTCTCAAATCACCCTTTTTATCCCAAATTTGAACTTAACCGAATCCAAAAGGAAAGCTTTAATAAATTCCCCATCTAGTCCAACTTATCCTCATCCAATCTATCCTAGTCCCATTTCATCCATCCTAATCCAATCCAACATCATATCTTATTTTTATACCTCTCCACCAATCATTAATGATGATAAGGTTAGTCTTGTTGACCAACCCGAATATAATCCTTATGAGGATAAAAAGAGTTTTATTGATCAAAAGGACCTATCCCCATCCACAAGTTTCATCCTCACCAACTACTTCAATAATCAAAAAAGATGCCATGCTTAGATATTTCCTTTATATTGGTG
Source organism: Sequoiadendron giganteum (assembly GCA_007115665.2). Classification (NCBI taxonomy): domain Eukaryota; kingdom Viridiplantae; phylum Streptophyta; class Pinopsida; order Cupressales; family Cupressaceae; genus Sequoiadendron; species Sequoiadendron giganteum. Next base: position 556,756,583 of record CM021105.1, read on the forward strand.
CTAAAATTTCATACTCCTCATGTCAATTCAATCCTATCCAGCTCATATTTCTTATCCTTCCCCTTCCTTTGACAAGGGAAACCAACTATCTTTCCAAAATTACTATCCAACCCTGTACGCATCCCAAATCCCCACCCCTAAACCCTTTTCAAGATCCTCATCCTCAATTTACCAATCTATGGAAACCTCCACTTCCTATTCCACTTTCTCATCTCTCACACCCTTACAATCCAATCACCTCAATCCTACAAATCCACCTCATCCCATGTCTCCCATGACTTCCTCCAAGGACTATTATTTAGGGGGCCACAATCCCCTCCTCCAAACAAAGTGGTGCAATCTTCCCATTTCATGCATCCATCTTCAGATAAACCCTAATCCCCTAAACCTTGAATTTGATTAAAAAGATAAAGAAACATATAACATAAGATAAATTCAAATGAAGAACAATTAACTTTCCCTTTACCTTTCTCACCTCATGGATTGAGTTGAAGTAGATGCACCCATGTCTACTTGATGAGCTCATTGATGATTTTGTAGTTAGATGGAATGCAGTTGTTTATACCAGCAACATGATGTTTGGGTGTTGGAGTGATAGAATAAAAATGATATCATAAGGATATTATGAAGGTAGATTGATAAAAAAAATAAGATCAAATACGTCAATTTATAGATTTTTGACAGGGGAAATCAATGACCAAGATATGTTGACTAAATGTATGGTCAACATCGAATGGTATGATGGATTCATAGCCTCCTGACAAGTGTTATAAGAGGAAAGGGGGTGTAAGAGAAAGGTGATCTCACACATGTGTGAGCCCACATTGAAAATAACATGAAAGAGGCATGTCTATGATATGTGTAAGAGTTAGGGAGGCTTGGGAAAATGACATGTGCAAGGGGTAAGGTGGATTCACATATGTGAGAGATGTGCTCACACATGTATCAGCAAGGGGTAGGATAAGTAGGTTAGGACACTTGTTGATTAGTCCAATTAATGGCTCAATTTTGATAGGTTTTATTATCTATTTTTTGTTGTTACCATAGACTCTGACACTTGGTTGTTGGCATTTTCCATGTTATTTCCTCAAAACCATAGACATTGGGCATAAATTTATCCTTGTGACTTTTAATGACATTAACATGCTATGTGAATTATCTATGTTAATTTTACATGTTGATTAATGAATGTTACTTTAAGGTGGTTATAGATATGAAATTTTTTGTGTGTGCTAATGTTGTTATGCAGATGTAATTAGAGCCTACAAAGTTGAGGAAGTTTCTGCCAGCTGGTCAGTTTCCAAAGAAGGCAATGACATGATCATTAAAAGGTCAATGGAGGGAAAATCCTAGTTCCAATTAAATAATGTAACTGCCTTGTAAATGATCATATTTGTTGGTTGAGCGAATATAGGAGGTGTTGTTATGCTAGATCTACGTTAAGGCAAGGTTGGCTTGACCAAATTCCACGCATGCATAACCTCCTTTTCTCTTTTTATGATTTCCATAAGTGGTGTCCTCCTAATCTATTGGAGTTGACCGCCTTAGTAGGTAGTTAGTAGATTTTTCTTCTATAAATAAGACTTAGATACTCCTTCTCAGAAGGTTGATGGATCTGATGTTGTACTTGCATTTCTAGTTTTCAAGTAATATAGTTATGTTGTTGCTCTATTGTAATCATGCTTTCAATGAATAAAATGAAGTTATAAGTTTGTTGCATTTGATTTAGTTTAAGTTATACTCATCCAAGGGTGGCCACTTGGTGAAAATTCCATCATTTTAGCTTAGTCATTATTTTTCTATTCAGTAATAGTTATAATTCTGGCAAGTGTTTGTTTCTGAAACCACTAGAATTTCATTATGTGACGGTTCCTACAAACAAAGTAGTTTCTTGTCGATTTGCTAAGATTTCTATTTATGTCATGCATTTTAGTTCAATATAGTTGTTGGTTGATGTCCAGTGCTTATGTTACTTCCTTTCAAGAAATTTACTTTTAGCATCATGTCTTTTCTAGTTGTATAATGAATATGGCTACAATAGAAACCTAGTGCACATATAGTGTTGATCCATTTCAAGTTCACGTCCCAAGGTTGACAATTAAATGAACCTTCATGATGAGAAAGATAGTTATTCAGTACGAATGTCCAGTCTCTGAGTTGCAACTTTAAGGGCTTAGTTTTTGAATCATTAGAGGAGGCCAACACTTGCCACATGATGATAATTTTATATCTTGATCCATATAGATAGACTCAAGGGCTAGGATTGAATGGATAAGTATTGGTAGTGAGGCAGAATTCAATAATAAGAAAATGGTAATGAAGGTTAATTAGTATAAATATATTAATTGAGTGGGTATTAATTAATTTATTTAGTTGGAAGGTTTGGGGACTAAGGTTAGATTTAGTTAAATAAATGTAAATTTATTTAATTAATGGATAGAATGGGGTAAATTCAAGTGTGTTCGGGTATGGATGTATTTAAATGTCTACGTCACTTATCCCCCCCCCAACCCATTTTGTATCTCCATTCTTTGGTCCTCTATGATTCATTATACAATTAACTCATAAGCTAGAATATATTCTCCCTTTTCTCCTAGTATGCATGACTTGAGAATGAACATTTTATTATGCATATGTTCTCTTTAGCACATCCACTTCATCGTCCCCTTAAAATTTTCAATGCTCTCGCATCTCCCTCAAAGTCTAAAGCCCATAGTGATAAAAATAAAATAATTCATGAGAAGTAATCACCATATATAGTTTATGGAAATTCATCACCATGCTCCATCCATACTTTCATTCCTACTACCACTTTGACATCCACCACACTATTATTTCGCTTATCTCACATGGTGAGCATATAATGAAGATGGAACAATTCCTCATTTGAATTGGTTTATAAACTTAGGAAGCCAATTTGAAGCCCATTGATGTCATGTACTAGAGAGCTTCTTTCACCATTATTGCATCTTTATTCTTATTATGATTTTTTTTCCTTTATCACATTTACCATTATATTTTTCCTCTCATTTTTCCAACCTCTTTCAACTACCTTTTTACTTTGGCCTTTTCACACTTTCAACCTCATTCTACTATCATTGATTGAAGAATGATAATCCAAAATTAGTTGTCATCATATTCTACTATTAGGACTAACTCCAATTATGTAATTAGACATGGTCACATTTATGTTTTTTTATTGTTTGACCATGTCAATTCCCAACATGTGTTTCATTTTAGACTTCCATGATTATTCTCTTATGTGTTTCTAGATGTTCTTAAGAAATCATTTTTTGGTCCTTGTTGGCATATACCTTGAGCTTTCTCCTATATATCATCTACCTTACATACACTTTGGTGTTGGTCTAATTTATGCTGCTCATCTCCTATCAATATTGTGTATTACTTATGTTAGATATTGAACTTATCGATCATCCTTAGGGCATGACCCTAATTTCCATTTTTAAATATCATCATCAATTCAACTTCAAATCTCCTAGTCGTTCATCACTTTGATCAAACTTTGGGGGTATGGAGTTGATGTTACCTTTTTGATATTGATATTTCCCTTTCACTACTCTTGGGGGCATGATCATGATATCCTCTTTCCATGCTTCATCATTGTCACATATTTTGATCTCCTTACCATCTTTTCTAGCAATCTCTTATCGCCACATCATTGACCACTCTTAGGGACATGAATTTTATGTTTGACTTGCACATAACTATGTCATGACATCACTTGGAAGCATGTGATATTTGATTCCCTTATGATGCTCTTGGATGCATACCTTAGATATTCCCTCATTCATAGTTACAATTATATCCTTAGAATCTTTATCCTTTTATACCTTAACTATTTTACTTGTGTTTATTGGCTCTATTTAATTCACTTTTTCATCGATTGACATAAAGAGGCATGTATCCTACATCACTCAATTTGACTCCTTCATGTCTTTGAACCTCACTCATTGAGCTTAATGATAACTATATTTTCTATCACTTGAAACTTATTCAAGCATAATTATTCAATTGGTTGATTACCTTATAGCCATTGATAATATCATTGTTCATGGTTTCCATATGACTAGCTACCATCTTTAGCCATAAGTGGATCCTAAGTGTCAAATTTCTAGTTTGATTTTCTAGAAGGTCAATTACTATTTTTACCTACAAGTGGATCTTATCAAGCACAAAGTTTTCAATTATGGTTTCTAATAAATTGGCCATCATCTATAGCCATGAATTTCTCCTAGCAAGCACCAGATTTCCAATGATAGATTTCAATAGGCTAGCTACTATCTTTAGCCACATGTGGCTCTTGCAAATCACCAAATTTCTAATTTTTATTTATCGTCATTAGCACCTTATTATTGGCTTTTCATAACCTCTTCTCCCCCAACAAAAAATTTCATTTTTCCATCCTCATAGCCCTCTAGTTTCTATTTTCCCATTGCCAAGATATATGTTCCATTATTCATCACGAGTCACTACCACACTTCCTCAAGTTTTCTCAAGGGCAGATCTTCATACATCTCTCCCCCTAAAAAATAAATGGTTAGAATTATTCTTTCTTTTACATATAGTTATTATATGAATAACCGTGTCTCTAATCATTGCTTAAATATCATGCATTTTCATTGTGTAGCCATGTTGTATCCTAGTTGTGTTTCCATTTCTTTGTAAATGTGTTAACATAGTCTATTTTATTGGTGTACAATGACTATAATCTTTGGATTCCTTACAATAATAGGTACAAATACAAGAATGTAGATCAAATACCAATATATCTCCTTTTAATATCAAGTGTCCTTTACATTTCATTGTCTATATAGATGTTATTGTGCTCTTCGTTTAGTATGATTTCTTCTATAACATGTCGTAAGTGTAATAAATTTGGGCAAAATATAATAAAAATAATTACACACTCTTCAATTCATTATTATTTGTTTATGTCCATTTTAGCCAATCCCATTTGTGTGAACCATTTCATGTTGTTTTGAACCCTTATCCATATTTTGAGCTTTACCTATTCATCCATGTCCCATTTTCCTTTTTTCTCTTACATATTTTCTTAATGTTCTCATGTGTTCATTTCATATAATTTTTATCCCTCTCTTATGTTCATACTCCATCTTTAATTTTACCCACTTTTCTCTCATTGTTAAACATTAAATATTGGTCCTAGTCTTGTCCTATGCATAATTCCCCACTTTATCTATCCTAAAATATACTTTCTTGATATTACATTTAATGTTACCACCCTTCATAAGATGGAACCCTCCAAGCTTAAGGTTTCTAAAAAAATGAGCTCAATTACACTTCAAGGTCTCTTCCCATAATTAGACGCACACTAGTTTGGAATTGAATTTTTGTTCTCACCACTAATTTAAAATTAAAATTCATTAATTACTAGGGTTTCTTTCCTCCTATATTTTTATCCTTGAGTTCCCTTAGCAATATCCTTAAATTGAGTATCCTTTTACATCATTTTTGCATATGAAAAGTGGGAATTTGAGTTATATGTATTGTTTAGTATATCTCCAAGCATAGATGACACATACACATATTTTCAAAAACTTTACTTCCAACCTCTAAGACAATTTTATTGGGCCTTCAAATATTGTTACAATAAAATCTATATCACTAGGTAGTTGATTTATAAGGTTTTCCATGAGCAATCTAATTCAACTTATAGTTTTTATTTAAATTCTATTCAATTATTTGATGTTTTTACAATTTATCCATTCTCTCTCTTCTCTACATCCATCCTCATGCCTTTCCCTTTCCCTTTTCATTTGATCTCATTTTTCCATTCTATACCCTTTCCCTCTCCATTATTGAGTCCTAAGTTGTGTCTCTCTCATTTCCCAAACCATTTCCTCTAAAATTCTCATGAACCCACTTTAATTTTCTTATTTTTAGACCTTGTCTCACCTCTTCCTTTTATCCTTTCACTCTCATCTTGTTATCTTTCTATTGTGCTATGTTATCCATTACATTTCATATTTCCTTTATGTGATCGCACCCTTGCTAACCCTATTTGAGCGTGGTTTTTCATTTTCCCATCAAGCCCCCATATTTTTATTTTAGAATTATGTATTTCCCTTCTTATCTTAGTCATTTTTTATAGCCACATTAACCATTTATTTGTGTTTTCTATTATAAAATAATGTATCAATACCTTGGAATTAATTTAATCTATTTCCTAAATAACCCTATGAGAGAAAATCACGCATTCAAGCTTATAGAGTAACCAAATGCATAGATCAAATAGATAAACCGTAAGATATACCCTATGAAAACCCTCAAGAGGGAAAAAATGAGCCTCCAAAAGCATACATACTTCATCTTATTATTCAACAATATAAACACATGCACTTACAGAGTTAAATAAATACTTTTTAAACATCAAGCCTCTCCAATGCATCCTCCACATGCCCAAGTATGAATCCAAACATCCCATGCTATGCTTCACTTATAAACTCCTGAGAAAAACTCAATAATATGACAACCCACTCACCAAGCCAACCTTAACCACTAAACATGTGTTTTCTTATATAGACCCAAGCTCACACAAATACAACCATGTGGTGAGATGAAACCATGTACCACAAAACCATTGAAATCTCATTTAATATTGGATACTAAGTTTGCACATCATTAAATATTTTCCCCAAATATTAAATAATTATCCTATATCTCCCACACACTAAATAATTAAACCAATGTTGTAATATAACTTACAAGTGGCCTCAAATAATATCTAATGTAGCTAAGCACACCTCTTGGATGCACCACACTAAATAATTATTTAATCACAAAATTATAATAAATCATTCTATGCAATGGTGTACAACACCAAATCTTAATATTTTCATCTTCTTTCCCTAATATTTCTCCTACTCAAATCAGTTTGTATTATTTTGACTACCTATTATCATATTTACTTAATTTTTACTTGTTTATGTGTTTAATATGAATGATTCAATTACATAATTAATTTTATACTTTCAATTTATTCATCATCTATACATTTATTTGGATCGATATTGAAATCCTATGAGGGGCCTGATCAAGGTGAACTCCCCTCTAACAATTTATTTTTGTGGGGTTTACACTCACATCATCAACATGTAAGTTATTTAAATAAAGAAATCAAAAAACTTCCAAGGTTAAATGTAAAAGGAAACCACCCCTTAAATTTGATAAATAAGCTCGCCTAAAAAGTTTAGATGACTATCAAACAAGATCAAGACCACCCTAAGAGGTCAATCTCACACTCTTGGTTATCAAACAAGATCAAGACCACCCTAAGACGTCAATCTCACACTCCCGGTTATCAAAAAAGTTCAAGGTTGTTCACTAGGCCACTAGTTCTTTACTTGAGTCCCAAAATAGTTGTTTCTAAAGTCTAATTATTTATCCATGTTAATATTTATATTTCACAAATTATTATAAATCAAAGTTGTCACATGGAAGTTGTCCATTTATTGCATTTTCTATTTCTATTTTATTTCCATGATTCAGGAATAGAAAGTCTATTGTTTGTTTTAGTATTTACCTTGTAGGTCAAGAGGTGTAATCTTTTGGGACACATTCCCTATAAATTTTATGATCATATTGTGTCATTTACTAGGTGAATCAATTACATATTTCCAACTTGCATTGTTTATAATATTCATGTGTATCAAGACTTCACAAGTCTACATTAAATTATGTGTTATGTTAATTTTTTATAGGTGCATATTTTTAAGAAGATTTGAACCTCTAGTAATAACCATTATATTAGGTTGCAAGACCCCACCACCTCCCTAGTTAAGTAATCCCCCTCTAGTCATTATTTCTACTATGGCTCTTCAAATAGGGTGTAAGGTGTTGGATGGCCTTGACCCCCTTGATCCTAAAGATCCCAAATTTTGTACAAAATATTAGTACCTAATTCTAAGAATTTTACTATAATACCACCAAACTCCACAATTTCATTTGCATCCTCTTATTCATTGGTCTTTGATTCTTAGTATTTTTATTGATTCCCTATTCATGCATCTTGATTATTGATCTTTGGTTTCCATACTTAGTCATTTTTTGGTTCTCTATCCATGCATCTTGATGTTGGAAGAATAAGGAGTTTGTCATTGATTTATTTGTTAGCAAAATGAGCATGTAGGATGAGCACAAGTTATACAATTATGCATTACAGTGTTGTAATTGATGTCAACATTGTATTTTGGTATGAAGACCATTGTGTAGATCAATTTGGATTGCTTGAACATGTTTTATGATGATTATGAAAGGAAATTTTTCAAGAATTTTTGATCTGGTGAAAATGGTTAATATAGAAATTGACTAAGTGTCGATACAAGTAAATTCTATATTGTATAGACATCCATTTTTTGGGTTCGTATTGGTCCGCTGATTAAGATCTTGCTCTACACTTCTACTATAATTTTGTTGGCTGGTAGAGGAACCTAATTTTAGAGTTTCGTCTTGTTTTTGCTCCTAGTGTGGAAGTTATGAGTAACAAAATCTTGGACTGGCAGTTACAGGCATTTTCCAATTCAGTGCATATGTTTTGATGAGTCTGCACTTCTTCACGAATTGGAATCTGGCTTTGTAGATTTGTGGAGATATTGATAGGTGTCAGTAGAGTGTGTATTCCAGATGACATAGAGTTTGGAGTTCTGCATTACTGAATGTGGGTGTATAGTTGGGAAATTTTGTTATTAGTTCATTAAGGGTGTTGACCTAATAAGTCTTGTGTTGCGGAGGTTGAATATGTATTGGTCCATTATGTGGGTGCTATTTTGGGTCCATGCTAATATATTTTGATTTGTGATAAGTTTTAAATCTTGGTGTAAAGTGTGCATGTATGGATCTTGATCCAACAAGTTATATTTTTCATATTACATCTAATTAGGCCAACCTAATTGATGTTGTAGGTAAAGCAAATATATAAGAAGGATACTTTTTTATGCTTTGTGAAGTAGTGATGTGTGATAAGATTTTATGGATGTGAATGCAAAGTACAATAAATTATTAATTCAGATTAGTATGAGGTGTGTAAAGTCTATATTTTGAGATTCATTGGAACTGTATTTCATGCATATGTTAGATGCAATTGTAACAATTCAAAACTTGGTTGTGTTCCATAATATCTTCTATCTTTTCTATCTCTCAGACAGAAGTAAGTCCACTTGGAAAATGAGTCCACCTACAATGTGCACTTTTGTAATATACTATAACTGGTTATAATATATTGTGAGCTAATCCTCCCTGTGGTTTTTTCCATTTTGGGTTTTTCACATAAAAATATGGTGTTCATGTGTTAAATTATGTTGTTGATTGTTTCATGTTATCTTTCATTACTAAAAAATGATTATGTTGAGGATTAAATGTTTAAATGCCAAAGTGGTTTGAAATAATAATGATTCACCCCCCTCTCAGTATTCCAAGTGTTCAACAATTGGTATTAGAGCTTGGCTCCTTGGAAGGAGCTTAACGGAAGATCTTGGAGGTTAAACACATGGCTATTAGAAGACTACATATTCCTCCAAAAGAGATTCTTGTTCTTGGATCTACAAAAGAAGATTGCATATTTGAAATAAATGGACAACTCAAAGTTTCTCTTGAAGATATGGAAAGAAATAAAGGTGAAACAAATATCTAAAAGAAAATGTCAAAGAAGTAGATGAATGCATCAAAAAATAGAGAGATTAAATCAAGAAATTCAAAGAAAGACACAAGGAAGTTAGTGGGCAGTTGAATCAAGCAAATGAAACAATTATTGGTTTGAAAGTGCAAGTTGAAGAAAGAAAAAGAGTTGAATTTTTGAATGCAATGGTGAAAAAAAATATAAAGAATGCACAAAGCTTGAGAAAGAAGTTGTGAATTTGAGATCAAACCTTGAAAATGCAAGGATTCACGAAGACAAACTCAAAATAAGCTCTAAAAAGCTTGATAAAATGATTGCAAATCAGAAAGGATCTAAATATAGAAAAGTTTCAAGATTTGAAAAAGGTGAAAGTTCAAAAGCATATTAGATACAAAATGTTGAAAAGAAGATCAATGGACAAAAGAAGACTAAAAACAAGAAAAATAATTGCAAGCAGGTCTAGAATCAAAGGAATGAAGCTAGAAGACCACCGATCAGACAACCAAATACACAAAAGCACCCATCTTTTAATGGTTTCTATTATTCTTGCAATAGATTTGGACTTAAGGCTATGGAATGTAGAAGCATAATGAATAAGAATGTTCAATCTTTTCTTAGTCGGTGTTTTACATGCAAGATATTTGTTCATAGAGCTAATGAATGCAAAATTCAAATGATGAATAGCTATAACAATGGTAGAATGGTTCAAACTTTCAATGGCTACTGTTCTACATGCAATGGATTTGGAAATAAATCTAATCAATGTAAATGTAGAATGATGGAAGTAATGTTGGTTAGAAGAATGTTATATGCTACAATTGTAATAGACCTAGACACATTTCTAAGTTTTGCAGAAGAAAAAATATGGAGAAGAACAATTTGGTAAAGAAGAATGATCCAATACAAAAAGTTGATCCAACAGAGACAAAGAAGGAGATGGATAAGATTTAGAAAAAGAAGGAAGAGATAGAGGTTAAGGATGATTTTGTACCAGCATTTGGTGCAGATGTTTCTTCAAAAACTAAGTTGATAGTTTTGGTTTAGGGGGAGATTTAATGGAAATATTTCATCCCCTGCCAAAGAAATGGTGTTGATGCTTCAACACGTGGATGAGGTGTAAATCAATGCGAACTGATCTATTGGAGAAGATCCTAGTAGAAAATATCTTACTGTGAAGGATTACAGAGAATTTTAACTTGATTGTGCATACAATTAATGGTTTGAAAACTTTTATTTATGGTGAATTAGGTCATGATAAAAGTTTTATAAGTGATTACACTTAATCAAATTTCATTTGCAATTAAGTTTTCAAGAGAAGAGAAAATGAAGAGCAATGCAGTGCAATGCAGTGCGTTTGAAGAAATTGAGTGGTGGTACGAGTGAAACCCTAGTAGAAGAGTGAAGTAAAAGGTATTTTATAGTTTTTCACTTGCAATAGTTTTTCTAGAATTTGTTTGGAAACAATTTGCAATGGAAACTCCAATGTTTATTGAGGTCACTAAAAGACCTTGACCTAAGTTCAAGAAATATCCTAATAAATTTGTGGAGGTCAACCCAGATGGTGCATTTTTTAGTGTTCCTTATGGAGTCTTGCACACCGAGGATATAAGGATATACATTCATGGAAAATTAGAAGAGTATGATCATCCGAAGCTTGGTGACATGTGGGTAAATGAATTCACTAGTGAGGACATTGTATTGAAGTCGGAGTATCCAAATTTGGTTGTGAAGAGACTCAATGTGTGGCAAGGGTTTCCCAACTTTTTCCATGATAATGCTTGGGTAAGGATTGCTTTGAGCCGCAACCATGACAATTTTGTATGGACAAATATGCCTGGGTCGATCATAAAAGAGGTGATTAGGGAAGTTACAAGGTTATGATCAATCAAACCAGTTTCGATGCTTAAGTCAGTAAAGAATGAGGTTGTAATGGAACTTACCATTGTGACATATGACAAGAGAGAATTGAAAATGAAGAACATCAGAAACCCTATTGTGAAGTATGTAACAATGATGATTGGATTACTTTTCAAATAGAGAGAACTCTATATTTGCAATTTCCATTAATACTATGTATGAAATGGTTGAAAAGGGAGTTGGTTATGACCTATGTGAGTTATTGAGGTAGAAACTAATGGATAACCTACATAAAACAAAGGATTCTAGGTATCCTTTTAAATTTGGAACTTTGATTATATTTTTATTATTCTACTTTTAAAATAAATCCATGATACAAAGAGTGTGGTATTGTTGAAAGGAAGACATATTGCACACTAGATCAAAGACTTTTTGAGAGGTCTAGGAGATGTTAATGCACAGGAAGATGCCCTTGTGGCATATTTGTAGTATTTCGGAAGAGGATGCAAGAAAGGGAGAGGATTCCCTAGAAGATGATGCATAAGTACAAGAATGACATTACATTCTCGATGATAAAAGATGAATGTATCATATAGGTTGTAGATGTTAGGGTTCAGGCAGATTGGAGTAATAAACCTTAACAATTATATGCATATTAAATAACCTAGAAATAAAAATGAAGAATAACACAAAAGAGATCAACACAAAAATTTAACGTTGTTCACCTAATATGGGCTACATCTATAGAAACTCAACCACCCAATGATTTTATTATCTAGTGGAAAACATATTACAATCTCTTAACACACACTACCGCAAGATACATCCCAAGCGCTTATAATAAGCTTTTTGGAACCTTCTAAAATTAGGGTTTTACAAGGTCATTTTTCATTTGACGTGTCAGTGGGAAAACCTTGACATGTTAACAAAAAAATAAAAAATAAAAAAATTAGGGGTTACGCCTACAAACCCTTGTTATTGGGGGTTTCCGCCCCCAAACCCTCACTATCGGGGGTTGCTGCCCTTGAACCCCTGTTGTCAAGGGCTGCTACCCTCAAACCCCCACTCGGGGCCCAACCCGACCTTGAACCCCGGCGAGGACACATTATGAGTGTATAGTATTTGCATGATCAGTCACCACATATCAACAGTAAATCCTAGAACTATATGGATCCCAGAAATGGGATATGAGATCACCGAGGAAGAGATTGTGGGGTTCACATATTACATGCTCAGCCAGCCTAAAGACACCTCTAAAGAGAGGTATGAAACTTATGAAGAGATATCAATGGAAGTCCATTTGGACCAAAGACAATCATAAATAAAGAAAATAGTGGATAAAATGACTACTGTGGTTACGAAGGCTATGGGCCTCTACAAAGAACAAGTGGAACAAGATAAGGCTATATCTGGAGCTCTAGAAAGCTCATCAAGTGCAAGGAGATCTAGTAGAGAAACTACCACTCCTCTGGCTACCTCAAAGTCCTCTAGATCTATGCCTTCAACTAATGAAATGAAGAGGAAGGGGACAAATACTCCTACAAAACAAATAAGTGCTTTGGTGAAGGAAAATTCCTCTTTTGTAAAACAAAAAAGAGGTTTGAGAAAGAAAAACATAATCTAGCAGCACATCAAATTGGCTTAGTGATAAGGAGAGTTAAAACAAATTCCACCATGGAGTAATATGTTTAAGTAAAAATTGAAAATAAAGAAGAAGAAGAAGGACCTAAATTGGTCCACAAGAGAAAAGGTGAAGCAAGTATTTAGAAGCAAAAAGTTGACATTATGGATACTAATGAAGAGGTAGAAGTAGAGAAAGAGAAAAAATCCTTTGTGATCCACATGTGAGAGAAGAAGGTTGAAGTCATCAAGAAAAGGACACCAGAAGGGAAGAAGAAGCAAAAGAAGAAATATTTGACAAGGAATCGGTCCTATGAAACTTGATGCATTACTTAATGGGATTGTGCAAAATCAAATGTTAGAGGAAACCACGACTCTATAAATGAGGTTGATGTTGTTGACAAGGCCACCATAGTAGAAGCCATTGTAAAATACATTATTGTTCTCGAGGTTGATATGAGGAATATAGAGAAAAAATTACCTATAGAATTATGGAGTGTTTTGATGCAGAGAAGACAAAAAGCAATAGAAGAAGAGGCCAAATTGAAGGCTTATGCATTGGAGAAGATAAGTGATCCTATTTTCAAGGAAAATAAAGCCATGTTGGCTACATTGTTCAATAAGGAACTCAAAACAAAACAAAGAGTGATAGCCCTTATGGGAAGAGATCAAAATAATCTTGAGAGGCTCTAGAAGGAGAGTTGAAAAAGTTTTAGATCTTGCACAAAGGTTGGGAATGACCCCAAAGAACAAAGAAGAATACATGTGGAGATGCCTACTCTGGATGAGAATGTTGAAGAATATATACAAGATGATGGTGCTCAACATGAGCATGAGACAGATGTATTATATTCTCAAGATAATATTATTCCAGATGTAGAAGAGATGACAAAAGAAAATGTAGAGGATGAGAAGGATTTTGGAGGAAATGCAGCTATCGAAGAAGATGTTGCAAAGGAGGATACTTCTACTCCTCCGGTAACTAAAACACATTTTGAGAGCTCATACAAGTTGTTGGGATTAAGGTGTCTCAGCCTTAGACTCCTAATATTGATTTAATTTGATGTAATGTATTTATTTGTATTATTTAATTTCCTATGGTGTCATGTCACAAATTGAGACCCACTAGCTAGGTGGCATCATCATTGGAGGTGACTGGATGAAACATCATCGTCCCAAGTGGAAATAGGCATCCCACTTTAGAATTTATGACATAATATTCTATGATGTGTCATAAGGCATCTTTTAATGCATGGAGAAAGTTGGCGCCCAAGATGAGCTATGACAAAGTGTAAGAGAAACAACTATTTTTAGGTAGTTATGACAAATTCTCTTACAGTTGTAAGTGTTGTCAGCTATGACAAATTCTATGAAATTTGTAAGATGTGTAAGGCATTTTTCATAGCCTATTTTTAGCATATTCTAGGTGCCCAAGCTTGGAAGAAGAATATTTGCATGTTTGACACTTGGAAGGGGTGTGAGGGAATATGTTACATGTGTCCAAATGCATGTCTAAGGCATTGGATTTTATGCCATGTAAACTTGGATGCCCCTCACCTTCTAGATACTTCTTGAAGCTTGTATCACTCTTTTATTTTAGTGCCTTGGGTTTTAGAATGCATAGTTTGTTTACAAGTAACAAAGTGTTGTCGATATCACTCCAAAATAGGTGTTCTATTAGAAGCACTTGTGTAGAAGCTTTGTCTTGGAGATACATTGTATTCACTATTTGATATAATAGAGAAGTATTGTGCTTTTGGAGGGTTTTCCCCATGGTATATTTGGTGTCACTATTTTATGCATTGTTGTTATTCTATTCATTTATTCTCTATGTGCTTCTCTTTTTGTAATTGTTAAAAGGTGTTTAAAAAAAAATTTGTGACTCTCCCCTACTTAGATTAGTGTAGGAATTTGTTTCCTCTAACCTAGTTTCCTTTTAATTGGTATCAAATTATGGCCAACCTTGGTTCATTTGTTGGGTTTGAAGGGTTTTTTGAGTTGATCTTTGTTTCAGTGGGAGTTTCGCAAAATTGTGTGCTTTGTTGCCTTGTTATAGGAAAGATATGACAAGCACATCTAGAAGGATTGAGATGGAAAAATTTAATGGTGGTAGTTTTGAGTTGTGGAAGCTCAAACTAGAAGACATGCTTATAGACCGGGATCTATGGACTACTATTTCTGGAACCAAACCATCAAGAATGAAACAAGAGGATTGGGATCTCGTGGATAGGAAAGCTAAGGGTCTTATTGGACTCTGTTTGGCTGATTTTGTCCTCCTGAATGACCATCAAGAGAAAAATTCTACTTCTCTGTGAAAGAAGCTTGGTGATGTCTATCAAGCTAAATCCCCAGTAAACAAGATTTTCCTGAGAAAGAAGATGTATTCTCTGAAAATGGAAGATGGAGGGTTTTTTGTAGATCATTTAAATGTGTTTAACATGTTGGTTGCACAACTGGGTTTTGTTGGAGACAAAATCGATGAACAAGACTGTTGCATGCTCCTTTTGTGTTTGTTGCCAAACTCTTGGGATCACCTAGTAATGGCTATTGGAAGCACTACTTCCACCTTTAATATGGATGAGGTTGTGGCCTCATTATTATCTGAAGAGATGTGAAGGAAGTCTTTTGAGATGGCCAAGGAGGCCCTTGCAATCTATGCAGACCAAAAGAAAGAAGCAAAAAGAAAAAAGAAAAAAGAAAGACAAGAAATATAAGTCAAAGTCTTCGGGGAGATCAAATCTCTTGGTAAGAAGTCCAAGGAGAAATGTTGGAATTATGGTGAAGTTGGTCACATTAATTCACAAAGATTGCAAGAAGGAGAAGAAGAATAAAAACAAGTCTTTCTCCTATTTGAATTTGAGAAATCATCCCAAGATGATGGAGAAGCATTTATTTCAGCCTTGGCAGCCCATACATTAGATGATGTGTGGTTGATAGATTTGGGTGCATCCTTTCACATGAATTCTCATAAAGATTGGTTTTGAAGTATGAGGAGTACAATGGTGGAGATGTGTACCTAGGTGATGAATCTTATCTGAAGATTGTTGACCATAGAAGAATCAAAATTAGATTTCATAATGGAAGAGTGAAGAGGATTGATGGTGTTTTGCATGTCCTAGGTTTGGCACGAAACCTGATTTTTGTAAGTAAACTAAATGATTCATGAGTGCAAGTTGTTTTCTCTACTAGAGGATGTAAGATGACTAGAGGGTCTATGGTGTTGGCTAAGGGTGTTCGTATTTGCACTTTGTTTTAGCTTGATGCATGCACTATACAGTGCAATAGTTCTTATAATGTACCAAAGAAGAGATCTTTGGATTCTTCATCCTCACCATCAGATTATGTAGAGAAGAAGCATGTTGTAGCTACATCTAATGATCGTGCATTTTGGGTACATAAGGGTGCTCATTCCATGGAAATGAAGCTTCATGCAAACAAGACAATGTTATGGCACCAATGACTTGGTCACATTAATGAGAAGGGTCTTAGAAACTTGAAAAATGAGAGCCTTGTTAAAGACCTTGATGATTGTAATCTCAAGTTTAACTTTTACGAACATTGTGTATATGGAAAACAACAATGTGTTTCTTTCTACTCTAGTTCTCACAAATTTTTTGGGGTTTTGGACTTTGTTCATTCAGATACTTTTGGTCTTGTAAATGCTCCTTCATTATCAAAATCTATATTTTTTTTCTTTTATAGATGATTGCAATAGAAGGACATTTTTTTTATTTCCTCAAAAGTAAAGTTGAAGTCTTTAGTTGGTTTAAGGATTTTAAGGCCTTGGTAGAAAATCAAACTAGTAGAAAGATTAAGTGTTTGAGAATTGATAATGGTGGTGAGTTTTGTTCCATAGAGTTTGACAAGTTTTGTAAAGAGCACAAGATTGAGAGACATAAAAATACTCCCTACACTCCACAACAAAATAGAGTTGTAGAGAGGATGAAAAAAACATTGATGGAAAGGGATAGTAGTATGTTGAGTGGTGATAGCCTTGAACAAAAGTTTTGGGCTAAAGCAATAGCCACTCCATGTTATTTGATCAATAGATCTCTTACATCGGTGCTTGTTGGTAAGACACCCATGAAAAGTGTGGACTGGTAAAAATCCTTTGATGAGACATCTCAGAGTATTTGGTTGTGAAGCTTACACTCATGTTCTGATTAAGAAGAGGTCTAAGTTGGGGAACAAGGTTGTTAAGTGTATCTTTATCAACTATGGTGTCGGTGTGAAAGGGTACAAGCTTTAGGATCCAAAATCTCAAAAGGTTCTCTATAGTAGAAGTGTGATCTTTAGAGAGATGAAACTTTCCACTATTGAGCTACAACTAGAGAAATAGGAGAAACAAAAGAATTAGGTAGTTCAAATTCCACCTACTCCGAAGAAAGAACCAAGTACTCCTATTGGATCTGAAAATGAGGAGCGCTCAAGCAGCTTTGAAAGTTATAAAGAAGAAGAACCTCAACCTCAACCTTTGAGGAGGTCTACAAGAGTTAGGTGGCAACCGAAAAGGTTTGGTTATTCACTATTAGATTCCAATTGCATATTTTCCTTGATTACTAATATTGATGAGCCTAGGACAATTAGAGAGGCCATGGGTATGAATGATTCAAATTCCTAGATGCAAGCCATGCACGAGGAGATGGCTTCATTAGAGAAAAATATGACTTGGGATCTGGTACCTTTTCCTACTAGATGTAAACATGTTGATTGTAAATGTGTTTTCAAGAAAAAGTGTGGTTTTGATGGCAGTGTTGAGAATTATAAGGCACAGTTGGTCACTAAGGGGTTTTCTTAGGTGGAGGAAATCGATTATGGAGAGATATTATCTCTTGTAGTAAAGCTAACATCTATCTAGATTTTTTTGTCACTTGCAGCAACGTATGACTTAGAACTGGAATAGATGGATGTGAAGTCAACATTCCTTCATGGTGATTTGGAGGAAGAGATATATATGTCACAACCAGAGCACTTCATTGAAAAAGGTAAAGAAAACTTGGTTTGCAAACTGAAGAAGTCTCCTTATGGTTTGAAACAGTCTCCTAGAATGTGGTATTATAAGTTTGATACCTATGTGTTGTCATTGGGATTTAAGAGGTCTAAATATAACCATTGTGTATAATTTAAAACTGATAATGGTCAAATTCTCATTATTGTTCTATACGTAGATGATATGTTGTTTATTGGGAATGGTAAAAGTATGATATCAGATTTGAAGTTTCAATTATCAACATAGTTTGAGATGAAAGACCTAGGCGCAACTAGGTACATTCTAGGAATGGAAATCATGAGAGATAGAACTAGCAGAAAGATTTGGTTAATCTAGAGCAAGTATGTGAACTCTGTGTTGGAGAGATTCAATATGGTAGATTGCAGATAGTTAGTTGTTCCTATGATGCAAGGAATGAAGCTTTTGGTGAATGATTGTCCAAAATATCCTACTGAGATGGAGGACATGATTAGAGTACCATATGCAAGTGTAGTTGGCAATCTCATGTGTGCAATGGTGTGTATAGTACCAAACATTTCCCAAGCAGTGTGAGTCCTTAGCTGGTTTATGGCTAATCCTAGATAGGTGTATTAGGATGTGGTTAAGAGAGTTTTCAAATATTTATGGGGCACTTCCGAGTATACCTTGTTTTTTCATGGTTATCCTACTAGACCTTAGAATTTTGTGAGAATTCAAGGATATGTGGATTCGTATTGGGCATGTGACATTAACAACAAAAGATCCACCAATGGTTATGTGTTTATGATGTTTGGTGGTGCTATCAGTTGGAAGAGTAAGCGACAAGTTGTAGTCGCATTATCCACGACAGAGGTAGAGTACATGGCAGCCATTCATCCTTGTAAGGAAGCCATTTGGATTTAGAGATTGTGTTTTGATATTGTTTTAGATGTAAGATAGATTACTATTTGTTGCAACAGTCAAAGTGCAATTTGTCTAGCAATAATCCTACATTCCATACCAAAACAAAGCACATCGATGTTCAATATCATTTTGTTCGTGATATGGTAGAAGATGGAAAGGTGAACCTGGAGAAGGTTGACACTTAGGTGAATGTTGCAGATACACTAACAAAACCAGTGAGTACATAAAATTTCAGATGGTGTTCCATTTCCATGGGCCTTGGGGCCTTGAGTAGATGATTTTGTATGACTCTCAGCAGATCTTCAACAAGTGGGAGAATGTTGGGATTAAGGTGACTCAACCTTAGAGTCCTAATATTTATTTAATTTTTATGTAATTTATGTTTTATTTGTGTTATTTGATTTCCTATGGTGTCATGTCACAAATTGGGACCCACCAACTAGTTGGCATCCCCATTGGAGGTGATTGGATTATGCATCATCATCTAAAGTGGACATAGGTGTCCCACTTTGTAATCTATGACATATGACATATTCTATGATGCGTCATAAGGCATCTTTGAATGCATGGAGAAAGTTGGCACCCAATATGAGTTATGACAAAGTATAAGAGAATCAGATATTTTTAGGTAGTTATGATAGATTCTCTTACAGTTGTAAGTGATGTCACCTATGAAATATTCTATGATAACTGTAAGATATGTAAGGCATTTGTTATAGCCTATTTTTAGCATATTCTAGGTGCCCAAGATTGGAAGAAGAATATTTGCATGTTTGACACTTGGAAGGCCTGTAAGAGAATATGTTACATGTGTTCAAACACATGTCTAAGGTGTTGGATTTTGTGTCATGTGGATTTGGATGCCCCTAAAATTATAGATGCTTCTTGAAGATTGTATCACTCTATTTATTGAGTGCCTTGGGTTGTAGAATGTATAGTTTGTTTGTAGGTAACGAAGTGTTGTCGGTATCACTCCATAATAGGTCTTTGTTTTGAAGCACTTGTGTAGAAGATTTGTACTTGGAGATACATTGTATTGACTATTTGATATAATAGAGAAGTACTATGATTTTGGAGGGTGGGTTTTTTACCCGAAAGGGTTTTCCCCATGGCATATTTGGTGTCACTATTTTATGAATTGTTATTGTTCTATTTATTTATTCTCTATGTGCTTCTCTTGTTGTAATTGAACTAAAAGGTGTTAAAATGAAAATTATTAACTCTCCCCTACTTAGATTAGTGTAGGAATTTGTTTTCGCTCACCCAACTTCCTTTCACAAGACCAACTGGAGATAATTATTCCTTTGGATAATATAGAACAACCTATTGGTGAAGGAGATAAAAATAAAGAAGATGAGCAGAAGGATGGTTCCTTTGGTGATGTAGGAGGAAAGACAAAAGTAGAGACACCAGTTAGCACTGGTGATAAGGAAAAGGAGCTAAAAGAGAAGGTTGTAGAAGAAAAGGAAACTAGTGAGTATTTTTGAACCTCTGGAGATTCTCTAAAGAATCTTCTCAATATGCAATTGCAATTCCAGCGTATTGTGTCCATTCAACTACTACAACTACCCATGCAACAAGTAAATGTCGACTTAGATAAGATTTAGCCCCTCCACAACCTTCAACTATGGGAGATGTCTTCCACACATTTGTCTGGAAGGAAATAACCGAGACTCATCAAAAGAGTGGAGAACTGGTTGAGGAGGTTGTAAAGGCCTACAAGAGGCCATACCTAGTACAACCATTGATAATTCATTATTTGATATGGAAAACCTAAAAAAATTGATTGATTCTTTTAAGGAATATGCCTCTAGTTTAAAAGAAAAATTGGAAAAATAATTAGACAAGAAGATGGATGAGAAGAGGTTGTTGGAGATAACAAAGAAGTGTGCCCACACACACAATAAATTTCAAGAAAGTCCCAAGGGTGTGCAAGCTTGTGTGGTAGAGGCCAAAGACTTATTCCAATTTTGTATGAAGTGGCTCAAAGCCACAAAGAGCATAAAGGATGAAATGGACTCAATTGAGTCTTATATTGTCAAAGCTTCCATTGCCTATGATTTGACACATGACCTCGATGGAAGCAAAAGATAAAAAATAGAGGATTTACGTGAGAAATTCTTCCAACTGTAAGCTCAGAAGGAAAAGATCATTATGTAGTTCAAAAATATGAGGGATTTGATGAACTCAAAATTCACATCTATTTCCAATGCCCTAGTGAGTGCTGACAAGGATACAAAGCTTAATCCAATACCCAGCACTCTAGAAGAAGGGGAAGAACTATTGATGTAGTTGGAGACACAGTGTAGAAAGCTTAGTATAGTCAAGAGGATTTGGGAAGAAGGAAAGCAAGAGTGGCAAGCCCAAGTTGAGAAGCTCCAAGAGTCAACTTCTTTTGGTTGACAATATTTCTATTTTTTTATGCATTTCAGTTTACTGTTTTAGATTCTTGTGTACATATGCAAATGGTATAAGTTAGATGTTTAGTTCAATTTTTTGTTGGATAGGACTCCTAGGGGGAGTCAATTCATTTTTTAAATTTGTATACATTTATACATTTGTCAAGGGGAGATCTGGTATGACTGTTGTATACACCCTTTGTCATTGATGTCAAAGGGAGAGAGTAATTTTGGAGCTAATTTTGGCATGTTTCCGTTAATGAGAAAGAGGGAGATTGTTCGAATAATAAGGAGTTTTTCATTGATGCATTTGTTGGAAACATGAGCATGTCGAATGAGAAAAATTCATACAATTATGTATTACATTGTTGTCATTGATGTCAACATTGTATTCTAGTATGAAGACCATTATGCAGGTGAATTTGGATGGCATGCAGGTGAGTTTGGATGGCTTGAACATGTTTGAGGATGATTATGAAAGGAAATTTTGCAAGAAGGTTTGATCCAGTGAAAGTGGTTAATATATAAATTGACTAAGTGTCAATACAGGTAAATTATATGTACAAACATCCAATTTTTGGGTCTGCATTGCTCCGTTGATTAAGATCTTTCTCTACACTTCTAACATAATTTTTTTGGTTGAAAGAGGAGCCTAATTATAGATTTTCATCTTGGTTTGGTTTCTAGTGTGGGAGTTATGAGTAACAAAATTTTGAACTGGTAGTTACAAATATTTTCCAATTCAATGCATATGTTTTGATGAATCCACACTTCTCCATGAATTGGAATCTGGCTTTGCGGATTTGTGGAGATGTTGGTAGGTGTCAGTAGAGTGTGTATTCCATATGGCATAGAGTTTTGAGGTTCACGTGTCTAAATGTGGGTGTACAGTTGGAAATTTTTATTATTAAGTCATTACCAATGTCGATCTAATAAGTTTTGTGTGTTGTAGAGTGTAAAGCTCAAAAATTCCACACAATTCTAATTAAGTGCATCTGTGTTCATTGAAAATTAAAGATAAAGTAAATGAGATAACATGTGTATAAATAATATCCATATGAGCTCAAATCATTTTAAATTAAATGGATACAATTTATAATTACATACACCATAAAGGGGTGTTACAAATAATCTGTTTCAATGATACATCATCAATTATACATCATTTATTATATTCTTGAAATGAAGTTACAATTTATGAATTGGCCATCAAGTCATACAAAAATAATATAAGAAGTACATCTATAGCAATAGAAACTTTGAACCTCATCCACCTTGACACCATCAATCTTCTTGCGTTGAGGCCAAGAGTGTGGGTAAGGCACCTTTTCTGCCCAGCCACGAAGTACATGACTTCCCTGGGTTTCTTCCTAACTCGAAGAAATCCCTGACCCTGCATGAGGAGCCTAGAAACCTGGAACAATAAAGCAGGAGGGAACTCTCGATGCATGCTTGTTAGCCTATATGCATTCCTAAACTTGAAAACATATTTCTTGCAAGAAGGATGTGGCAGAGATAAATAACATAAAATTCTAGGCTTTTAATCCATCTATTTCAATGGTACAATGCTTGGCCAAGCATAAAGAAAAATGAAAGGTAGTTTATGAAAAGGATAAACTACCGTCTCTGTGTACCCACATTCGACATCACGTCCCAGAATTTTCTCATAAAATAAATAAATAAAGCATAGTTTCTCATGTGTTACATATAGTTGAAATATTACAGTTTCATGCATTTCTTAAGAAAACTTATGATATAGTCTAAATTCATGATTGATTTTCTAACAAGAAGCTCTTTCCACGTCAAGTTTTATAGCTACATTGTATTGCTCTATTCAATCTACTCTCATTTCATTGGATGTCAGTAATTAAATTCAAATGCATGACTTGCTAATTGTTTTCATAGTATCATAAAATCACTTCTAAATTCCAATGGTTTTCAAATAACATGTTTACACCACCAAAAAGGATTTCATCCAAGTAGAAGTATAAACAATTAAAGAAAATAATAGACAGTAGCATAGTTACACTAACTTTGAGCTAACAATTGGATAAACGATATGACATTTACAAACAAAGAGTTTGTTCCTTCTAATAAGATTTTAATCACTCGTTTTATTCTTAGAAAATTCTTACTTACATTCGTAAAATAATTGCATTCATTTTTTATTGAAATAATATACTTACATACAAAGGAAAGAAAAGAAAATCATATCATTCAGCTAATGTTACACATTTAGAGCAGCATCAGACATACACTTCTCTACCTTGAAATCGGGTGTTTATATACTTATTACCTATGTGCATATATATATTTTTATATAAATAAATAAAAATGTGCGTGTTCACAAAAGTTTCTTTTATATCCATTTGAGAATAATGCAATTGCAGCCAAAACATCATGTAATCCTACAACAAAATGCGCATAAAAAATATATATATATATCTACAGAGGTGTATATATATTTACATGTATTGTAAGAGTATGAATTTAATATATATATATATATATACATTATATATATTTAAAATCAATTTATTAGTGTGCATTCTTCCACTTGTTGTAGCTCATAATAACGAATTTTGTTTTCCACAAGATAGAATATATTCAATGAAAGGATATATATACATACATATATATATATATATACATACATATATATATATAAACATACATATATATATATATATATATATATATATATATATATATATATATATATATACATACATATATATATATACACACACACACACATATATATATATATATGTGTGTGTGTGTGTGTGTATGTATATATGTGTGTGTGTGTGTGTGTGTGTATTTAAATGTAAATATTAAATACGAATTGGGAATTTTGAAACGCAAAGGTTTTTTGGTAGAGTCCAACCAGGATTCACAAGACAACAATGTTTGGGGGGAGGGTTGGCTTGGACAGCCTGCGGCCCCCATGGGGACATTGTCTATGGGGGCACCGCCCTCCCCATATGTTGATCCCTGTGGGGAGGCGTTGCCTCCACAATGCAACCTCCCCTATGGGGGCGCGGTTGTGGGCAACCTTCTCCACACTTTACAATCTCATAAAAACAAATACATATAATAAATCTTGTTTGTTCCCAGTTATTGATTCAATTCGGGATTTTCGCAATAAAAAGAAATAACAGTAATATAATTATTTATATATATATATATACATATATAGGAAATATTTATGTGTGTATACATATACATGAACATATATATATGTATACATATATTTCATTCACATAATCTAGATCTCATTTCTAGTTAAGAAATGTGCAGAAGTTAGGAATACAAAAAGGTATAAAATTAGATATATTTATATATAAATATATGAAATTTAATACAATAGGAAGAGAGAAAAGAAAGATTGCACAGTTGGAACCATGAAATTCATACAATAAGCACCCAATTTTTAGTGAACATGAACAAACAATTTTCAAGAGATTCTTTTTAATCTTTCACAGTGAGTTCTTTTATGCTTACAATCATAATTCAAATGCATCGGAATAGATTAAAACCTGGAGTTCTCTTTCCCTTGAATTTGATTGCGGAAACCTCCAGCTATAGGATCTCCTTTTCTCCCTGGTTCTTCCAGTATCCTCTTTCCCTTTCCTCTCTATATCTTATTTTGCAAAGCTACAGATAAAAAGAAAACCCCTTTCTTGCCCCCATATTTCCTAGTTTCTACAAAGCAAAACCAAAAGATTGCAAAAATACAGTTATATTTTCTCATTACTCTATTTTTTCTCTTTAAAGAGTTCTTTTCATTTCCGAGACCTAATCTTGAAAATGAGAAATTAAAATTAAATTTATTTTCTACTCAAATTTTTATCTTCAATTTAACTGTTATTCCTATTTTAATTACATTTCAGCATTTTTTTTCCTAAATCAAGTATTTGGATAAGCTATTTTATTTGCAATCAAATATTCAAGCATGAGCATGGTAATTGGCATTAATTGCAATCTAATTATTACTTTAATTAACACCACTTAACGTTCCATTGTATATATAAATATTTATTTAAATTGGAATTAATTCTTCCATTCTTTTAATTGTATATATGTATATAAAATTAACCATTTTAAAATTACCAATAGTAAAACAATCATCCAAGCCACATGCTAAATGCATCTATATGACATTAAGTGCTTTGTGTGTGATCGAGAGCACCATTCCCGCTTTACCCTACCAAGAAGCTAATCTCCCCTACCTTAGCCACACCCTTGGTCTTTGACAACTTGCCACTCAAGTACACTCAAGCAACCAAAATGAGATTAGTATCCGGATATAATCAAATCAGCTTAACTCATAAGATCATAATTCATTAATTTTAAATATCACCTTTCCATTTTGCATAATTTTCAAAATAAGACGATATTCCATCCATTATAAATTGTAAAGAGTGGAAAATTCCATAAAAACAATTTGACAAAACTTAAAATAAATTCCATTATATTCCAAATAAAGTCATCATCTCATTATACATTCATCATAAAACAATTCGATTACATACAATGACATAAAAGTCGAAAAGATATCTTCATTATAATTCAGTCTAGATCTTACAAGTGTCGAAATACACATTTCCAATAATAAATACAAAGGATGATACATATTCAGTTTACAAATTTGAGACTTAGGCATTCAGTCGCCATAAGCTCATCAATATATACATCATGAATAAAAAAGCATTTTAAAAGAAGAATCAATTCGTCGATCTTCTATCCATAAGCAAATCTTCAAAAGAAGACGAGAACAAGGATCAGGCGCTTTTTCGCCCAACCTCGAAGCTTACGCTTCCCCGGAATTTCTTAGTCAATCAAGAAATACCCAACCCTGCACGAATTGCTTAGCAAAAAGCATTCTACGAGCAAGATGGAATCTGGTGCATGCCTAGTACTACTAGTAAACCACAAGCATTTTCATTTTTCTAATTCAGTTAAGAAAGAAGCAAGTTCGGTACTAGGATATGGTAGAGAGCTCAAATAATCCATCTATTTCAATGGTACAAAAATTACTTGGCCAAGTAAAATGTCATGCACGACAATAAAAATTAGTTTTGGAAAAAGTAAAACTACACTCTCTATTTACCCATATTCGGCACCCATCTCGGAAGGTAACTTTCCCAAAAACTACACATGCAGAATTATCTATCATTCATGCATGGTTCAAACAATCAAACACAATATTTTGCAATCATTCAAACATTTAATCAAATACTACCTTTCATTGCTCCAATTCGTAAATAGTCATAAAATCAGTATTTTAATTTAGTCATTTAAATAATCAACAAGTTTAAAAAGAAGGTGTATCTCCAGTATGTTGAATAATACACATAAAACGTAAATTAAAAGAGCACACATTCAGTTGTTTCAAACTCTTCCTTAATTTAAGTTGATTTAAAATTCGTTCAAATTGTTTTCAAAATTTGATTAAAACTCAAGTTTAAGCGTGATGAATCAAGTTCATCATATTTTCAGCGTTTAGATATCCATCATTTATCAAATTTAATCTAACTACTTTAAAATTCTAAGTTTTGACAATTTTCATGAAAAGTGAAATATTCAAGTTAAAAATTTTGTTTCTATGTTTTTCTGTCAATATTTCTTTATTTTTTGTCAACATGATTTAACAAATTTGTATCAGCATATTTTTCGTTTTTCTCAATATGGTCAATTTGTTTCCAAGTTTAATATGGTTTTCTAATTTTCAGTTCATTGTTCTATGAACGATTTAAATCACAATTTATCTAATTCACAGCATAAATAAATTAAATTTATGTTTCTAATCTTTTCTAAAATTCTGGAAATCAAACACAGTCGAATTTTACCTAACATGAAGATTTTATCTACTGATTTTTCATTTAATCTGTGTCTAAAGTTCGTCAAAGATTCTTGAAATCAAACCAATTTAAATCTATTTTTCAGTTTTTGGCGAATTGCAAGTATAATTTTTGACAGTCATTGTTTCTTTTGAATCTCTATTTTTCCTAATTTCTTAACAATCAAAATTTTCCACATATTCTGATAATAATTCACATAATTTATTATAAGAAAAAACGAAATTAAAAATCTAATTTACAATTTAAATATCAAATCCCTACTTGGTAATTCGTTTTCTGGAAGTAATCTTATGAGATTTTTGTCTTTTAATCTAGATTCCTCCGCAGCAAATCTACCTTGCTGCTATGGTCGCACCTTTTCTCCCCTTGGCCGCACTTTGTTCTCTCCCCAAATTCTTCCCTTTCCCTATGCTTGGAGTTCCCTCTTGGTTGTGGTGTGAGGGTGTTAGCAGATGGCATGGGTGGGAGTGAGAAGGACTGTGCGTGCCTCTCCCAGGCCGTGCACCTCTCCTAAAAGTCTTGCTCTCTTCCTGCGTGTGGAGGGTGTGAGGAGGCGTAGGTTTGGAAGGGTGCATGGGCAGTTCCTTCTTGGCTGTGTAGGAAGGAGTATGGATGGCGCCCCTCCTCTAACAGAAAATACCCTTCCTCCTTCCTTAATCTCCACAAAGAATCAGAAAATAAATAAAGACAAATGTCTCTGCCTTCTTGAATTTTGAATTTTTCTGTGTAACCAATTTCTCTGTGTCCCCAATTCTCTGTCAAGCAATCTTTCTATATTTTTTTTTTGAGTCTCTTTCCAATTCGAATTGTTGTGTGTTGCCCAAATTTTCTGTGTGTTCCAATCCGAATTTCCAATCTCATATTTATCTATTTTACATGCATTCATGCAAAATTGAGATCCACCATTTTCTCAATTTGATCTTCAGATCAAATTCAAACTCATAGTTCAAGAGATATTTTAATTCTTTCAATTTAGCTGAATTCAATTTTGATAGCAATTTTCAAATTCGATTTTTTTTTAATGGAATTTTGTTTCCATTTCACAATTTAACTAAATTTAAAAATAAATTCTATTTATAAATATTAAAATTATTTATTTTCACTATTTCAAATTTAAATATCATTTAAATTTAAAAGAAAAAATTTATTACACTAAATTTAATCAAAGTTCAAGTTTAGAACACTATTACATTTAATTTTCAAAATTTCAACTTCAAATTTGCAAAATAGGAATAAAACATCAAACAAACATTTTATAAATTTAAATTACATTAAATTTCATCACTTAACAAAATCATCATCTATGAAAATGCATTTTTACAATTTTTAAGAAAGTCACACCAAAACTAAATTTTTCGATTCGCAAGCATAATATACACACAAGACATTTAAAATATCAATCTACGTGAGAGTGTGAGATCCCATCGATTCGCAAACGTCAATCAGCTAAACAACTCTACCTGATCGTTGTTCTCGCCTTCAACCTCATTAACCTGTTTTCCTGCGTTCACTTGCACTCGATTTATCATCAGTAATGACAAACCCCGAGATAAACATAAATACAATAATTTTTATTTCAATTTAAATTCAATTTCAACTTCATTTCATTTCGAATTTCAATTTAACCATCTTTTAAATAATCATTAAACAATCTAAATTCAACAAATCAAGTAATGTCTGCATTTAAATATGTAAGTGAAATATCCATACGTGACATAAATTTTCATGAAATTAAAGCCACTTTGATTATCATTTAATTTATCACACACACACGCATTCAGTCATAAGGCAAAACCGCATAAAGAAAAAGTAGGCATCACCAAAATTAGAGACATACATAGAGTTTTAATATGTATTGATCCATTATGTGGGTGCTATTTTGGGTCCATGCTAACCTATTTTGAATTTTGATAAGTTTTGAATCTTGGCATGAAGCGTGCAGGTATGGGTCTTGAGTCAACAAGTTACAGTTTGCATATTACTTCCAATTAGGATGACCTAATTGATGTTGTAGGAGAAGTGGATATATAAGATGGATCTTTTTTTATGTTTTGTGAAGTAGTGATATGCGATAAAAGTTTGTGTATGTGAATGATGTGAATGCAAAGTAGAGCAAAGTATTAAGTCAGATCAATATGAAGTGTGTAAATTCTATAATCAGAGCTTCATTAGAACTATATTTCATGCATATGTTAGATGCAATTATAACAACTCAAAACTGTTAGAAGCCAAGATCACCTGCATGCAATAACCTGTTACATGCAAAAGACATTCAGAACAAAACAAGATCTATAAACCTCAAAGTGTAAAATGCATTATGAGAATCTCAATTATTACAAAGAGATCAATCCTTATGAAGGAGATCAAGAAACCCTAAAAGGGAAACCCTAAATGAAACCCTAGTGTGCACACTTAATAATTAATCAATTATTAATGTGCCTAAGTTTAGCTTAAGCAACTAGAGGAATAAGTGACTTAATTAATTAACCAGTATGATATAATTAATTAAGCATATAAATTATTACTCTAACACCCCCCCTTAAGATGAACTTAGGAAGAAGCTAAAACACTAGAAGAAGATGCATGCAAGAAAAGATGGGTCCCGGCAACTAGGCCTGATCAGGTACCCATTTACAAATGCAAGAAAGAGGTAGAGGAGGAAAACCCAGTGGGACAAAACCCCCCTACAATGATATGACATGCTGCAAAGAAGCACTGGAAGAACACTGTAGAGTAACACTGGAACCGCAATCTGGAAAGCAAGGAAAGATACTTCTATCTACAAGAAACCATATCGGAATCATTATGATGCAACAGTAGACCCGATGCCACGGAACACTCGAAAACTCCAAACAGGAACAACGCTGGAATCTATGAAGCAACAATCGATTATTAAATGATGTATCACTAAAAATGAAGTGCAAAGATGCAAGAGGCAGTCTCCCAACTGTCAAAATATCCAAGTAATCTCCAAAACACCCATCAGTCCAAATCTAGATTAACAAAAAACCTGGGATAGATACAGAAAAAATGCATGGACAGCAACATAAAGCTCCTCAATACCTTTCCAACGCCGCAAAAATAGCGAAAATTGGAGATCATGGCAAAAAGTTATGAGCTCGGAAGCATAAAAAGTACATCTGACTTCAAACAGCAATAAATGTAGTAAAACAGGAAAATACTATAAAATAAATAGCACTATAGGATAGTGCTCGGAACCAGCTTTCTGGCGATATCTCGTTTGCCTGATTTTGATACTGTATGCCCAAGTTATGCCAAAAACAAAAAAATTGCTCTTTTAGGGCAAACTAGGGTTAGGAGGGGCAAGGAGGGGTCGTACAGACACTGACGTCATGCTGATGTCAGCGGTTCACGGGCATAAATTTGACGGCCTGCAGGCCGTCGTCGCAAAAAATCGGTCCCCTGCGAAAAAATTTCGGCCCTTGGTCGCCATATGACCGTGGGCGGGGGCTGCAGTGGGCCAGGGGTCGGGAGCCAGCTCCCGGTCCCCCATATGATCCTGGCGGGGCTGTTTGGGCCCGCGGAAGCTGAAGGCTAGCGACGGTGCTGCATGGGGAGCCACCGGCGGTGGTGGCTGTTGGGTGGCCACCTGGTGGCCGCCCGATGGCTGGTTTGCTCTAAACTGTGAGCGTCGACCCGATTCCCAAAAAACTCTATTTTTTAATTTTTTTTCAAAGTTTGTGCCTCGTGAAGCGTACGGCCTCCCCGGCAAAAAAAATTTGCCTCAGAAACCAACTGCTCGAAAATGGACGATTTGACAGGCGTTTCTAGGGTTTTCGGGCATTGCGAATGCGATGGTGACGTCCGTTTGAGCCCATACTGTGCCGAAAAATTGGCTACCCCCAAATCTTGCAGAAAAGATGCCTGTGGAAACCCTTGCACTTGAAACTCATAGAGAGGCCATATCTTCAAATCATGAACAAGCAGCGGCAGGTCTGGAGCTCTGATACCATGTTAGAATCCAAGATCACCTGCATGCAATAACCTGTTACATGCAAAAGACATTCAGAACAAAACAAGATCTGTAAACCTCAAAGTGTAAAATGCATTATGAGAATCTCAATTATTACAAAGAGATCAATCCTTATGAAGGAGATCAAGAAACCCTAAAAGGGAAACCCTAAATGAAACCCTAGTGTGCACACTTAATAATTAATCAATTATTAATGTGCCTAAGTTTAGCTTAAGCAACTAGAGAAATAAGTGACTTAATTAATTAACCAGTATGATATAATTAATTAAGCATATAAATTATTACTCTAACAAAAACTTGGTTGTGTGTCATGATATCTTCTATCTCTTTTATCCTTAGTGGTCAGTGAGTCCACCTGCAATGAGCACTTCTATAATATACTATAACTGGTTATAATATATTGTGAGCTAATACCACATATAGGGTTTTCCATGTAAAAATTTGGTGTTCATGTATTATATGATGTTTTTGATTGTTTTCACAATTTCTTTCACTAATTGAAATTTATTATGCTGTGAAGATTGGATGTTTAAATTTTGAAGTGGTTTAAAAGAATATTGATTCACCCTCCCCCCCACCTTCTCAGTATTTCAAGTGTTCAACACCTAATTGTACCGTTTATGCATTTTTTGGTCTAGTATCTTGTTAATTAGTGTCAAAATAGTAGGATATATTCTTAAGAAAATGTTAATTAGACACCAAAAAAAACCAATCTTACATTCAACATCTTATTTTTTGGTTCTATTAGTAAGTTTTTCCACTCTTTTTTATATCTTTCTTATAAATAGAAAGTTTTAGACGGTGCTTAGGAATCATCACCTTGTGCATGTTAATTGTGAATGAAGCTTTGTATACATGCTTAAAGGCTTGAGTTTCTTGTTAAGGATATCTCACGTGGAGAATGGAGTGGGACATGTGGATTTCATTTATTCTTTGATCAATCTCATAATGAATATAAAAATGGCTTATCACCACTACTTAAGAAGGTCGTATCTTATATTTTCCTTGTTAATTGAGAATTTTGATCTTCTATGAAGGCCTAAAACCTAATTTTATACAGAAATTATTTTATTCCCAAGAATACATTAGTTATGGTTCTTTGAAGGCTAATTTTTTCCTAAGAGGGTTTTCCCGAGGTATAGCAATGCCTCTCTCTCAAATATGATTTTTCTACATGTTATTTCATTCGTATTATTTCTTTAGTGTTGTTACTAGGTGAATATGTTAATTTTAGATCAAAAATAATGAGATTAAAACAATATTAAACCCTTTATTCTAAAACAAGCATAACCTCCATTAAAGCAGTAAAAGAGACTAAATAGAAAGATTTACCTTCACTTACCAAATGAGGAATCTCCTTTGTTGAATGGATGTGTTCTTGATTTATGACTACTCAAGGATCATTTAATATTTCTACATTCCTAACAGGCTTATATAAGTGATTTTATGAAGGATGAGAGTTTATTTATAAAAAAATTATTAAATGTGTGGATGGTTTATATTTGATGTTAAATGGATGGTTGAGATGCATTAGGGTAACTTTATTAAATATTTGTTACCTTCTTATTAAAATAAAAGATGAACAATTGAGATTGATTGTAAATGGAAGGTTAAGATTAATTGAGATTATTTTGTTATTTATATTTGTTACTTTCTAAACTAAGATACAAGATGAATGGTCAAGATTGATTGCAAATGGATAGCTGATCTATGCAAATGGAGATGATTTTATTAAATGTTGATAGAAAAGTATACGACGATGATTTTATTGACTAAATAGATGGTGTATATTTACTAAATTATTGAATTTTATCTAATGAGTGGATTTTTATTTAATAATTATGGTTGAGCATGTGAATGATTAAATTATTTATTTATTCGTGGATAATGGATGGAAATATATTTATTTAATTATTTTGAATAAATGGAGAGAATGAGTTAACTTTTATTTACATTAAATAATAAATAGAAATTAGCCCAATTAACTACATAATAAGAATTACTTAATTAATTTGTAGTGTGGTGATGTGGTATAACTAGTGAATGAAGAGGGTTATTAACATGGAATTAATTTGATTCTGATGATATTAGCATGGTAGTGGTACATTGGCATTATTAAATTAATATGGTGGTATCAACATGGTGTTAGAAGGTGGTGGATTTAGGCATATGTATTTCCTCCTCTTTGAAATGGTGTTGTGATTAAAACAAGTAATAATGTCCAAAGAAATCAAAAGAAGATGTCTCGAGTAGTAGAATTTGATTAGGGATTTCCCCTCGAGAGAGTAGGCAAGTATGAAGGACATTTATGGGACCTCAAAAGGTGAAATAAAATTAGTAAGTTGAAAGGTGAATGGATATGAGGAATGATGAGGGAAAGATGAATGATATAAATGAGGGCTTGAAATGGATATGAATATGTATACTAAGTAGATGGTATGTAGAAATGTTAATGATGAAAGAATGTTATTACTGATTTGGAAATAATAGTAAATTATTTGTTTGAAATACTTGCCATGAATCTTGCACTAAATTCTAACCATTCTGAACAACATGGTGTTTTCTTTAGCATAGGATAAAACACACTATTGTCTAGAAATACTATGATGACAATATTTTCATGTGTGGAAAGGATTGACTCAATAAATAATACACATTAGCAAGCAAGCACAAATAAAAAACAAACAAACACACAAAAATTACCCCTAATCAAGCTAAAAAGTAGATTTAAATGATAATGATGATATCTTTATTGTACCCTTAAGCAATAATATATGCAAGGGGTTTGATTGGGAATGATATGTCTCAATGACAATGTAGTGATATGTTTAAAAATGAACAAGGATTTCAACAAGACTATGAACAAAACCCATGGTTGATGAACCTCCCTTTGATTGCTGTGTATGGTGGATGTGTGATGCTTTTAAATTTTTTGTGGGTATATTTACCTTCTTTACTATGAAAATTCTATTGGATTACTGTTAGATTTGAATTAGTTTGATTGCTTTAGATTATTTTAGATGTCAGATTATTTGATTTGATTTTGGGGTTTGGTTGGGATTGCTAGATTAGATTTTTTTGGATATTGTATTGGGGATTACAATCTTAAGAACTTGAGTATCTAGGATGTGGGATTGGAATTTAGAATTTTAGATTTGGATTACTAAATTATTTATTCATTTTATTAGGAACGACTACTAATTTTGTTAGTAATTAAGGTGTCTTAACTTTTGCAAGTACCTAATGTAATTTTTTATTTAGTATTTTATTTTATTTATGACATATTTTTTATATTTTAATTAATATTTGTGCTCCACCTCAAATGGGTGTTGGAAACTGTGTGAGGCATTTGATGCCAATTATACTTCATTACAAGGTCAAAATATTTAGAAGATTCAAAGTGCCCCTCTTTTGTGGGACTCTATGACAAGTTATGATAATATCTTATGATGCATAAGAGCCCAAAGTAGAGGGAATTACTTTAGAATATTGAATAGCTATGATAGGATTTATTACTTATCATATGGTGCCTATTTTGAGATGGAATTGCATAAAAATTTGGGTGTCCATGTTGAGTGGGTTGAATTGGAAGTTTTAGCTGATTTATTGATTACTATTTTAGTAGGTGATAAGGAATCTTCATGGGTTACATTAAAAATTATGCCTAAATTGGATGTTGTATTTTAAGAGTTTTGTGACACTGCCTTGAAAAATATTTGTGGTTTCAAGATTATTAATTTTTTTATAAACTGGTACTCCACGATGTGGTTTCACATGATAATTTATAGGTAAACAAGTGTTGTTGGAATGCTACCGAAATTATTCCAAGTTTATTATTGATGAAATACTTATGTAAGGACCTACATTGCAAGTGTATTGCAATCCTCTTTCAAACTTGATAAGACATTATGTAGGTTTTGAAGTGTGGGGTTTTCCCCACATAAGCCACATTGTAATGTTATAATTATTTATCTATTTAAGATTGTGTTACTCTTCTTTCAGTAATAATTTTGGATCAAATTTTAATCTTTTTGTTCATCAATCCCTTCAAGATTAGCATTATAAAAAATTATTTCCACATACCTTGTTTCCTTACATGTGGTATCAAATATTGACCACCTTTGGTTCTAATTGTTGGGTAGAGGGTTTTTTTAGTTAATTATTATTTCATTGTGAGTTTGTGTAGAAGGAGAATTTTATGATATTTATTGAATGAAATTAATATGACAAGTATATTAGGGAAGATTAAGTTTGAAATTTTTGTAAACACAAACTTGAGACATGGAAATTAAAAATGAAAGATTTGTTGATTAATCGTGATTTGTGGAATGTTGTTGATGTAAATGTTTAGAGACCTACACATGCTACTCAAGAATCTCAATATGATATAATGGACTAAAAGGTAAAGGTTATAGCCAATAGTGGCATAGTATGATGGTTAAGTTATTGTGTTGTTCTTGCCATCAAGGTTCAAACCCCATTGGGGTGTAATTGTTGAATGTTTAAATTGGGGATGAGGTCCCTCATTTGTGACCTCACCAATTCATAGCTCTAGGTCAAAAGCATTAACCCCTTAAAATAATAATAAAAGGAAAAAGTTCTAATTATATCATGCCTTATAGATTTAATCTTATAAATTTCCATAAAAATCCCATTGTAAAATCTTTATGAAAAAACTTGGAGAAATTTATAAAGCTAAATCCTTAGTGAGCAAAATATTCTCAACAAAAAATCTTTATTCCTTCTGGATGGAAAAAGTTGGATGGGTTGTAGAACACCTATAAGAATCTAGTATGCTGGTGGCTCAATTAAACTCTATGGGTGTGAAAATGGATGAGCAGGAAAGATGTACAACTTTTTTGTGTTTCTTACCAAACTCATGGGATAACTTGGTCATGACCATTAGGAGCACTTATATCACTCTAAAGGTAGAGGATGTTGCTGGTTCTTTAATTTATAAAGAGATGGAGAGGAAGGTCTCTCTCACTACCAAAGAGGATTTGAGTGTTTGAGGAAGACCAAAGAAAGAGGTAAGAAGAATAAAAATGTGAAATAAAATTGGTTAGTTGAAAGGTGAATGGATATGAGGAATGATGAGGGAAAGATGAATGATATAAATGAGGGCTTGAGATGGATATGAACATGTATGCTAATTATACGATAAGTATAAAAAAACTAATGATGAAATAATATTATTAATGATTTGGAAATTATAGTAAATCATTTGTTTGAAATACTTGCCATGAATCTTGCACTAAATTCTAACCATTTTGAGCAACATGGTGTTTTCTTTAGCATAGGATAAAACACACTATTGCCTATAAATACTATGATGACAATGTTTTCATATGTGGAAAGGATTGAATCAATAAATAATACACGTTAGCAAGCAAGCACAAATGAAAAAAGAAACAAACAAACATACAAAATTACCCCTAATCGAGCTAAAAATTAGATTTAAACAATATGATGATATCTTTATTGTACCATCAAGCAACAATATATGCAAGGGTTTTGATTGGGAATGATATGTATCAATGAAAATGTAATGATAGGTTTAAAATTGAATAAGGATTTCAACAAGACTATGAACAAAATCTATGGTTGATGAACCTCCCTTTAATTGTTGTGTATGGTGGATGTGTGGTGCTTTTATATTTTTTGTGGGTATATTTTCCTTCTTTACTACAATAATTTTATTGGATTATTGTTAGATTTGAATTAGTTTGATTGCTTTAGGTTATTTTAGATGTCAGATTAGTTGATTTGATTTTGGGGTTTGGTTGGGATTGCTAGATTAGATTTTTTGGATATTGAATTGGGGATTACAATCTTAAGAACTTGAGTATCTAGGATGTGGGATTGGAATTTAGAATTTTAGATTTGGATTGCTATATTATTTATTTATTTTTTATTATTAGGAATGCCTACTACTTTTGTTAGTAATTAAGGTGTCTCGACCTTTGCAAGTACCTAATTTAATTTTTTATTTAGTATTTTATTTTATTTATGACATATTTTTTACATTTTAATTAATATTTGTGCTCCACCTCAAATGGGCGTTGGAAACTATGTGAGGTATTTGATGCCAACTATAGTTAATTGCAAGGTCAACATATTTAGAAGATTTGGAGTGCCCCTCTTTTGTGGGACTCTATGACAAGTTATGACAATATCTTATGATGCATAAGAGCTAAGAGTAGAGGGAATTACTTTAGAATATTGAATAGCTATGATAGGATGTATTACTTATCATATGGTGCCTATTTTGAGATGACATTACATGAAAATTTGTGTGTCCATGTTGAGTGGGTCGAATTGGAAGTTTTAGCTGATTTATTGATTACTATTTTAGCGGGTGATAAGGAATCTTCATGGGTCACATTGAAAATTATGCCCAAATTGGATTATTGTCTTTTGGGAGTTTTGTAACATTGCCTTGAAAAATATTTGTGGTTTCAAGATTATTCATTTGTCTATAAATTGGTACTCTAGGTTGTGGTTTCACTTGATAATTTATAGGTACACAAGTGTTGTTGGAATGCTACCAAAATTATTCCAAGTTTATTACCGATGAAATACTTATGTAAGGACTTACATTGCAAGTGTATTGTAATCCTCTTTCAAACTTGATAAGATATTATGTAGGTTTTAAAGTGTGGGGTTTTCCCCACATAAACCACATTGTCATGTTATAATTATTTATCTATTTAAGATTATCTTTCTCTTCTTTCAATAATAATTTTGGATCAAATTTTAAGCTTTTTGTCCATCAATCCCTTCAAGATTAACATTATAAAAAAAAAATTTCCACATACCTTGTTTCCTTACATATGACATCAAAGATTGTTCACCTTTTGGTTCTAATTATTGGGTAGAGGGTTTTTTGAGTAAATTATTATTTGAGTGAGAGTTTGTGTAGACAAATAATTTTATGATATTTATTGAATGAAAATAATATGACAAGCATATCAGGGAGGGGGATTGAGGTTGAAAATTTTGTAAACACAAAATTTGAGACATGGAAATTAAAAATGGAAGATTTTTTGATTAATCAAGATTTGTGGAATGTTGTTGATGCAAATGTTTAGAGGCCTACAAATGCTACTCAAGAATCTCAATATGATATATTTGACTAAAAGGAAAAGTTTCTAGCCAATAGTGGCATAGTATGATGGTTAAGTTGTTGTTGTGTTTGTTGGGAATAGGATGCCATTTAATTACATTCTAAACATATTTCATATATCTCCCAAAGTCCTTGAAATGTGTTGCACAACACTAGGATTAGGAAGAGATTAATTTGGAATGAAATAAACATTTAATTTGAAATTTGTAGATATTCCTAAATAATAGGAGCATGTGGGGACACCTTGGGAGATCTCCTACAAAATAGGAGCACATGGGAGGTGGGATCCACCTTGGTTCAATTAACTGGTTGGTGAATTGAGTACACTTCATAAATGCATCCTAAGTTCCTACAAAATAGGGATTTTGATTTATGTATGTTGAGTACCTATAAAATAGGTATTGATGTTTTAGTTAAGTTTAGTTTAGTAGTTCAACTATGTTTCAATTATCTTCAGTTGCATGTTAGTTAATCTTAGTTTACTTGAGTTTCATGAACAAATAATAGTTTGATACATTTAGTTAATAGATGGAGGATCATGCATGCATATTATTTTGCATGAATCGGTGACAAATGTGTTTCAGTTAACAAAGATTAACTTGGGCCCACCTTGGGTGCCCAAGTTGGCATCTTTAAGTTACAACTATTGTATGGAAAAGATATTTATAATGTTCAGTTAAGTGGGACCCATTTTGGGAGCCTACATTGAGGATGAGATTGCAAAAGATATTTTTGACAACCATGAGGTTAAAACTTCAGTGTTGGGTGCCAACTTTGAGGGAGACTCTTCTTTGATTTTGTCATGCATGTTTGACCTCAACTTGGCAATCTTAGGTGTGGATTTTCTCAATAGAATTTGTGATATTATATATGTTAACTCTTATGATTTTGTAAGCAAGAATATAGTCAATTATTGCAACAATTATATGAGAGTTTTGTGAGAAAATATTGCAGGTTGTGAAGAAGATTTGTTGAAGAACAAAGGAAGCATATCAAGGAGAATTGAATCAGTGTTATTGTAATCTTATTCAAGGTTAAATAATACAAGAAAGACAAATTCTAGTGGATTTTTTTTTCCCGAAAGGGTTTCTCCACGTACATGTTGTGTCTTGTCTATTCTATCTTATATTTCTTCTATCAATATTTTGTCTAGTTTCTACAACATTAAAATTGATCTACTTCAAGATTAATCATACACAAGAGATTGTGACAGAGAATACTAAAATTGAATCTACAATTACACACAATTTACAAATTTTAAGCTACATTTTTACTATAGTTTTACCTTCATTTCCAACATTTGGTATCAAAGCTAGAGGTTGGGTATAGTTTGGTATCAAAGCTAGAGGTTGGGTAATAAAGATATCAGTGGTTAGTTCTTGGTAATGAGAATAAGTCACCTTCAACGATGTCAGATGAGGATTGGTCTAAGCTTGATAAGAAGGCAAGAGGGACCTACGATTATGTCTTGCTAATGCTACTCTCTTGAATGTTTCAGAGGAAACTACCACATATAAGTTGTGGAAGAGAATAGGTGATATCTATCAAACCAAAAGTCTTACTAATAAGTTGAATCTAAAAAGACAATTGTATTATTTAAAGATGAAATATGGTGATTATTTTGCAAATATTTTGAATTATTTTAATTTGATTCTAATTCAATTAGCATCTATAGATGTAAAGCTAGAAGATGAAGATAAATGCATTTTTTTACTTTGTTCTTTACTAGAGTTTTGGGAAAATCTAATTGTTGCTATCAGTGGTAGTGGTGTAGATCCTAAGATGGAAAATATAATTCCTACTCTCCTATCAGAGGAGATGAGGAGGAAGTCTAAAATAGAAATCCAAGATTCCTCGTTTGTAAAAGGTAGGTCTGAGAAAAAGAAACCTAAGGGAGACAAGGAAGGAAAAGGGTAAGTCCAAAGGATGGTCTAAAACCCCTGGTAAGAGTAAGTTAAAGTGTTGGAACTATGGGAAACTGAGACATGTGAAGAAGGATTATAAGAACAAGAAAGAGAGTTTTGATTCTTCTACAAAGGAATCCTCATATGACAGTAATGATGCATTGGTTATTTCAGCTAATTAATATTATTTGTGATAACTCTTTGCTTGATATTTCAGAGTGATCTTCATGGAGAGGATGTTAGTCATGATGCCATGTGTGACTCAGTACCATGGTTCAATGGGATTTGTTGGCAGTGATGTGGATGCATCATTGGTAAGGTTATCTTCAGGTGATATGGAGATATGTTTTCTTGGTTTAGAGTGGTTTCTATTATGTCATGGTTTACTCTTGATATGAGTTTAGATTTTGGTATGGTACTTGTTCTCTTGAGACTAGGATTTTTATGTATGTTATGATGCATGTGATATCCTTGAAGGAGATGGTTTGATCGTGTTGTCATGTTTATGTTCCTGATTCATGATTGGAGCTTTGACATTGATCATAGTAGTTCTCTTTATATTGGGTACATTAATCATTTGCTTGATTACTTCATGATAGTGCTATGTTGCATTTGGAGTTTAGCATGGATTGGTTGGTTACAGGTCCTCATGGATACTTGGAGAAATAGGTGAGGCTTGAGTTCTCTTATGGTAAGAGATATATGTTGGAATGGTTACTTGTAAGAAAATATTTTTCAACAATAAAGACCGAGAAACCAACACCTTGGTTGGACATGAGTTTAACACACCCGATGGTTTCACTTGCCTTCAAAGAGGTAGTTTGGTTACAGAGACTTGGGAAAGGTATTGGTTTTAATTGCAAGCAAATTATACTTGAATGTGATGGTCAGAGTGTTATGTTTTTAGCCAAAAATCCTATGTATCATGCTCGTACTAAGCATGTTGATGTTCAATATCACTTTGTGCGAGAAATGGTTGAGAGTGGGAAGGTATTAATTGAGAAAGTTGAAACTTTAATTAATGTTGTAGATTATCTTACGAAACTAGTTCCTACAGATAATTTCTCTTGGTTTTGAGTATTAATCATTTGCTTGGAGCTTCATGATTATGCAGGTTGCATTTGAAGTTGGCATGGATTGATTAGTTGGTGCAAGAAGGCCATTAGTCTTGAGTCTTGTACTTGATTTATAATAATGATTCCTTGTTTAGAATAATTGCAATGTATAATGTCAAGAGGGAGAATGTTGGGAATAGGATGTCATTTAATTGCATTATAAACATATTTCATCTATCTCCTAAGTCCTTGGAATGTGTTGCACAACACTAGGACTAGGAAGAGATTAATTTGGAATGAAATAAACATTTAATTTGACATTTGTAGTTATTCCTAAAGAACAGGAGCATGTGGGGATGCCTTGGGAGAGCTCCTAAAAAATAGGAGCACATGGGCACCCACATGGGAGGTGGGATCCACCTTGGTTCAGTTAACTGGTTGGTGAATTGAGTACACTTCATAAATACATCCTAGGTTCCTACAAAATAGGGATTTTGATTTATGCATGTTGAGTACATATAAAATAGGGATTGATGTTTCAGTTTCAATTATCTTTAGTTGCATGTTAATTAATCTTAGTTGAATTGAGTTGCATGGACAGATAACGGGTTGATACATCTAGTTAATAAATGGAGGATCATGCATGCATATTGTTTTGCATGAATTGGTGACAAATGTGTTTCAGTTAACAAATATTAACTTGGGCCCACCTTGGGCGCCCTGGCATCTTTGAGTTACAACTAATGCATGGAAAATATATTTATAATATTCAATTAAGTGAGACCCAGTTTGGGTGCCTACTTTGAGGATGAGCTTGCAGAAGATACTTTTGACAACCACAAGGTTAACACTTCAGTGTTGGGTGCCAACTTTGAGGGAGACTCTTGTTTGAATTTTTCATGCATGTTTGAACTCAACTTGGCAACCCTAGGCGTGGATTTTCTCAAGAGGATTTATGATATCATATATGTTAACTCTTATGATTTTGTAAGCAAGAATATTGTCTATTATTGCAACAATTGTATGAGAGAGTTTTGTGATAAAATATTGGAGGTTGTGAAGAATATTTGTTGAAGAACAAAGTAAGCATTTCAAGGAGAATTGAATAAGTGTTATTGTAATCTTATTCAAGGTTAAATAATACAAGAAAGACCAATTCTAGTGGAGTTTTTTCCCGAAAGGGTTTCTCCACGTACATTTTGTGTCCTTTCTATTCTATCTTATATTTCTTCTATCAATCTTCTATCTAGTCTCTACAACATTGAAATTGATCTAATTCAAGATTAATCATACACAAGAGATTGTGACAAAGAATACTAAATTTGAATCTACAATTACACAGGATTTACAAATTTTAAGCTACATTTTTACTATAGTTTTACCTTTATTTTCAAGAATGTTGCTCTTTTCATCACAATTCAAACCCCACTGGAGTGTAATTGTTGGATGTTTAAATTGGGTATGAGGTCCCTATTTGTGACCTCACCAATTCATAGCTCTGAGTCAAAAGTGTTAACCCCTTAAAATAATTATAAAAGGAAAAGGTTCTAATTAGATCATGCCTTATAGATTTAGTTCTTATAAATTTCCATAAAAAACCCACTGTAAAATATTTATGAAAAACATGGAGAAATCTATAAATCTAAATCCTTAGTGAGAAAAATATTCTCAAGGAAAAATATTTATTACTTCTAGATGGAAAAATGTGGATGGGTTGTAGAACACCTATAAGCATATAGCATGTCGGTGGCTCAATTAAACTCTATGGATGTGAAAATGGATGAGTAGGAAATGTAGAAGTGAGCAACCCAAGATCTTTAATCTACAACACCAAATAACCTCCACAAGAGATAGAGAGAAGCAACGATGAAAGATGTTATTCCACCAAACAAGAATTGCAATATGATACAATGATCAATATGCTATACAATAGAACATAAGGTAAAATATTCTAGAGATGCCTTGCTTATAAAGGAAAGGATTAGAGATAGGGTTAGACAAGATCATGACAAGTGTCTTAATCCTATCGCATGATACAACTAACTCATAACTACCTAGGAAATTGTAAAGTCTAGATAAGACAAAAAAGACTTCTAGAAGGAATCTCTTATCCTAAGTAAACTTAACATGTGAACTAAGTCCCCTAAGTCCCTTGTAAAACAATTAACTAGGTACAAGACTTATTCACACCAACACCCCCCCTTAAGTGCAACTTAGGGAGGAAAAAACCAATGTAAATATGCAAAATATGGGTCTCGACAACAAGGCTTGATGAGGTACCCATGTACAAAACAAAAAACTCTCATAAATGGAGAAAAGGAGAAAACCCTTGTGGGAGAAAAATCCTCTCCAAAAGAGAAAAAAGTTGAAAAGAAAATTGAAAATTGAAGAAGGACTCCTCAAGACCCCTCAAGGAACTCTTCCTTCACCCCAAGCATCGATTGCAATTGAATATAACGAGGTGATGTCAAAGGTTTAGTGAAGATGTCTACAACCTATTGATCTATAGGAATATACTCCAAGCTAAGAACGCCATCTTGGATGAGTTGTCTGATGAAGTGCATATGGATCTCAATATGCTTAGTACGCTAATGCTCCACTGGGTTTTGAGAGATATGGATGACACTTTGATTTTCAGATCAAAGTGTAGTGGGTTGAATGGAAGGAAATCTGAACTTAATCATCAACTGACGAAACCACAAAACCTCCTGACTAGCTACAACCACACCTCGATACTTAGCCTCTGTCGATGATAATTCAATAGTAGTTTTCTTCTCACATGACCATGTAATTGGACCAGAACCAAGTCAAAGACAAATTCAGAAGTCGAATTTTGATCATTGACATCACCAGCCCAATCTGAGTCAGTGAAGCTCGTAATCTCATATGCACCTAAAGTGTAATGAATACCAAAGTGAGTAGTGTGTTGAATGTATCTCAATATATGTTTGACGACCTTCCAATGACTCTCATGAGGCTCCTGTGAGAAGTGAGAGACAAGTCCAACCGCAAAGGAAATATCAAGATGACTATGTGTCAAGTACAAAAGACTTCCAACCAACTACTGATATAAGGTAGGATCAACCGTAGGAGTAGTGTAACTTTTAGACAGTACAACACCTGACTAGAATGGAGTGGGAGCAAGCTTGCAATCAGCCATGCCAAATCTTTGAAGCAAATCAAGAGCATACTTTTGCTAAAAAATGAAGATCCCCTCATAAGTCTGATGAACCTGAAGACCAAGGGAGTAATGCAAAAGACCAAGGTCGGTCATATCAAAATGCTCCATCAATGCTCATTGTGTACTCTGAATCATGGAAGTAGAACTTCTTGTGAGAATCAAATCATCCACATAGAGCACAAGTATGAGTAGATCCTCTCCATGTCTCTGTATATAAACTATGGGATCAAAATGGAAGTGAGTGTAGCTAGAAGCAAGAAATAAACTATCCATCTTCTCATACCAAGCTTGAGGGGCCTACTTGATTCCATACAATGAATGCCAAATCCTGCAAACAAGTGAAGAATCCTGCACAAAACCTAGAGGTTGCTCCATATAGATCTCCTC
Source organism: Sequoiadendron giganteum (assembly GCA_007115665.2). NCBI lineage: Eukaryota > Viridiplantae > Streptophyta > Pinopsida > Cupressales > Cupressaceae > Sequoiadendron > Sequoiadendron giganteum. Next base: position 556,801,500 of record CM021105.1, read on the forward strand.
ATGAAGATCCACATGCAAGAAAGCATTCTTCACATCCATTTGATACACTGACCATTCCTAGGATGTAGCTATAGCAAGGACAAGGTGAATAGAATCCATATTCGCAACAGGAGCAAATGTCTCAAAATAGTCAATTCCTTCAACCTGAGAAAACCACTTTGCAAAAAAATGAGTCTTGTACTCGTCAATGGAACCATTTGCTACATATTTGGTATGATACACCCACTTGCACCGAACCAAATTTCTTCCCTTAGGAAGAGGCACAAGATCCCAAGTATGATTATTTATCAAAGAAGAATACTCATTAGCCATAGCACTATCCCACTCTAGAATACCTTAAGCATATGAAAAATTTTGAGGATCATTTGAAATTGCATGACTCAAAAGACTCATTCTTGAAGTTTGAGAATGAGTGCAGCGAGTGTCTTTGGGATCACCAACAAGAGGACCAACCTCCTCAAGAATAACTCAAGCCCATATTGGCCTAGTGGGTGAATGAGGAGGAGGTGTATTGAGACCATCATCAAAATCTTCCTCAAGTAGCAAAGCATCATCAACTGAAGAAGATTGAGTAGGTTGTGATGAATAAGAATTCAAAGGAGGATTTGTCTATGTGAAGGACTCAAAAAATTGAAATCATGTCATAAATGAACCTCTCACATGTCAGGATCAAATGATTTGTATGCCTTCACATCCTCACAATAGCCAACAAAGATGTATTGTTGACTCTTCTTCTCCATTGATTTACGCCAACCATCTGAAATTAATGCCCAAGCCTCACTACCGAATACTCTAAAGAAGGATACATTAGGCTTGTGATGAGACCAAGCCTCCTTAGGGGTCATATTTCACACTGCCTCATGGGGCATATGGTTTTGAATATAGTTGGCACAATTGGTAGTTTCAGCCCAAAACGCTAGAGACATGGACCTAGATTGAATTATATAATTGGCCATCTCCCTGAGAGTCTCATTCTTTCTCTCCACCACACCATTTCATTGAGGAGTGTAAGGAATTGTGTACTCATGAATAATACCATGCTCATTGAAAAAATTCTGAAATTCCTAATTGACATACTCCCCCCCATTATCTGTGTGTATTTGTCAAAGAGAAAAACCTGATTGCTTTACCACAAATATTTTGAATTTGGTGAGAACTTCACCCATTAGCTTCAGAAAATAGACCCATGTTTGTTGGGAAAAATCATCAATGAATGTTAGCACATACTTAGCCCCTGAAAAAGGAGTTGGGAATGACTTGAGATCACTATGGACTCAAGGGGCGTGGTTACATATGTAGCTTGACCCTTAGGAAAAGCATCTTGATGTTGATTTCCAAGAACACAACCTTGAAAAACACCATCCATGCAAGAGATATTTGGAAGACTGACCACTAAGTTATGTGCTTGCTAAAGATATCTATAGTTCAAGTGTCCAAATATTTCATGCCAAATTTTTCTCATTGAATTAGCATGAGCAACAAAGCATGAACCCGACGAAGACTCAAGGCCATAAACCCAATACAAATGGTTCTCATGATCAACTATGCTTGTAGAAACAACCTTCTCAAGATCCTACAATTGTCTAATAGTCACATTTTATGGAGTAAACTCAACTAACTTCCCATCTCCAGAATGACAAATTTGATATATGGAAAGTAGATTCATTGAAATATTAAGAATAAGAAGAACATCCTCAATGCACCCATCTAGCATCTAAATGGAGCTTGTCCCAAAAACTAGAATCTATGAAGAGTTCCCAAATAAAATTTGAGAAGTAGAAGTATGAACAATGGAATCAAGAAGATCACATGAATTGGTCATGTGATGTGAAGCACCTGAATCAAGAATCCAACTATCTAAAGATGAATGAATGGTTCATGTAGAAAGAGCTTGACCTTTTCCCATGGAAGAAGGTTTAGACTCTTAAATGTTGTGCTTATTTATAGCTTCCTCCAGGGCCTCTAATCTCTTAAATCAATGAGATGCATCATGCCCAATTTTGGCAAAAAAAACAAGGATCTCCTTTATTTTTCTTGTACTTGGAAGAATAATCTCCAAAGGTAGAAGAAGAAGGAGATGGAGTGAACTTATGATTGTTCTTCAACTTTAGTTTGGAGGGATTTTCACTACTTGAAGATGATTTTTTTCTTGGGATTCTTCTTATTCTTTTCTTTACCCTTGGATGATTGAGCCATTAGAGCATGATTATTAGAATTAGGTAGGGCATCCAACTAAATTAACTTGGCCTCCTCTCTAGTAAGACGCTCACAAAACAACTCAAATGAAGGCATTTTTTAATCTTTCCCCATGGCATCCATAGTTGAATAAAAATTAGAAGAATTTTTTTTATAAGGGCCTCTCAACTTATACAGAATCAAGAAGATACATTCATCACTAGATATATCATGCCCATATCCTTTCAACTATGACAAAATCAACTTGAATTATGCAAGGAAATCTTGAATTGAAGGAAATGCATCTAAAGAAAGTTCTTATAGATCCGGTTGAAGTTGCATGACTCTGAACTGATTTATTTTACCATATAATTCTCGAATTTTATCCCAAACATTCTTAGGTGTTTTACACTCTGAAATATGAAACAAGTTATCAGATACATTTAAGCTAATGAATTATTTTGCTTCATCCATTTTACATCTATGGACAAATTTTTCATAATCCCTTGTGAATTTAGGTTGTTCTGCATCTAGCATTAGTCATAGACCTTTAGATTGTAGCAATTGAGTCATTTTCAACTTCCATGTATTATAATTATGTGGATTGAGTTGTTTAATTTATCTCAGATCTTCCATGAACACCAAAATAAATAAGATAATGTGACACTTAAGTTGTGCCTTTCACCCCCCATAATGTATTAAAACTCAATTTGCAACCCCCCCACCAAATTACAATGAATAAATTTTGTAATTTGTACAAGTGACAAGCTCAAATCAACCATTTATATAGCACACGGTGGTGATTTTTACAATTTTTAGAAAAAAAGAGCTTACCAAAATTAAGAAAGAAGGTTACAAACAGATTCCTTGTGATTTTTCAGAGCAATTTCAAAACAAATTTTGTCAACTTTTGACTTTGTATGCAAAAGTTATACCAATTACAAGCAATAAATGTGCCTATACCTTTAGATTGAAAAAACTAGCAAAAAAATTCAAAATCTAGAAAAATCACCTATACCACTGTGAAGTTTGTCAAACCAGATTTTTTATGATATCTTGTTTGCAGAAATCCGACACCGTGGCCAAAAGTTGTGAATTTTTTTTTAAATGTTGAATTTAGTCTACAAGAAAACAAGTTTTCTAGCAAAAATTTTTTACTTCTGATTTAATTTCTAAAAAATCCTAATCGACAAAGTATCCAAAGGCTTCATCAATTCCTCTCATGGTATAAGACAGGGGGACCCCCTATCCCCTTTTATGTTCATCATTAAGGCTGAAGCACTAGGTAGGAGAATCTGTCAGGCAAGGCTTGAAGGATCTTGGAAGGGAATTGAACTAGCGGGTGGGGTTGACATTAGGCAATTGAAGAACATGAACCAGGAAATGGGGGTAAAATTAGCTTGGTTAATGTACACCGAAAATCAAAAGTGGCTCAGAATTTCAAGGAAGAAATACTTGGATTTGGATGACCAAGTTAGTATAGTAAGAACCTTGAACCCACCAAAAGGATCAGCTATTTGGAATTCATTTGTGAAAGAAAAGATATCATAACTAAGCATGTCACATGGGAGGTGCACAATGGGAAGAATGCCTCCTTCTGGCATGACTCTTGGGAAGGATATCCAAAGTTAGGCAATATGCCACATATGACAGAAATAAAGGAAGAAGTTTTCAGGGTACGAAAACTGAGAGTGTGTGACTATGGAAACAAGATCATGAGGAACAACGTGATTCAATGGACTTGGAAGGACCCCTATGAAATCAACACTCCTGTAGATCAAAGAAAGTCCCTAGAATCAATACTAAAGGAGAGAACCTTACCTAATGGTGAAGGGAAAGATGTGTTGAGGTGGTGTGCTTCTGTAGATAGTGAGTACAAGGTCAAGTTTGGTTATAAGATCAAGAAAATCATAGAATCAATGCAAATTTGACCAAAATTGCTTTTTTGGGGAGATGATGTGTTGCCAAAATTTGGGGTGTTCTCATGGCTTGCCACTCAAAATAAAATCCTAACACAAGACAGATTGGAAAATTTGGGCATCAAAGGCCCCAATAGATGTATTCTTTGTAAAAGGCAGGTGGAAAATGCAGACCACCTCTTGCTCACATGCCCCTATTCTGAGTTTTGTTGGAAATACATTTTAGGGCTCCTTGGTTTTGAAACCTCGCTCTCCCAAAATGATAGCCTGGCCGAGAAAGACTATCAAAGGCATTTTTAGTAGCATTTGGAAAATTGTGCCATCAACACTATGTTGAGAACTTTGGAAAGAAATAAATAGGAGAATCTTCAAGGAGAAAACTATGGGCAAGGAGGTTTTGGTGAGGCATTTGTCAGAGGCAATTGTAGAATTAGTAAACACAAAAGCTAAAAGGAAAGCCTTCCCAAAGAACATTTTCACCAACAGGGAAATCGAGCTCACTAAACAATTTGAGGGACTGGGCATTCCCACAATTACGAGATTCACAGGAGTTGTTCTGAAGTTTGAAATCCAAAGAAAAATAGTATGGCAAAAATCAGCGAAGGAGTGGATCAAGATAAATTTTGATGGGGCCTCCAATAGGAATTCAGGTACGAATGGTATTGGTTGTGTAGCAAGAAATTCAGAAGGTGTTGTGATTACTCAAAAGGAAAAATATATTGGCCAAGCAACTAATAATGTTGTTGAGTTTTGTGCTACCTTATGTGGTCTTGAGTTGGGAAAATCCCTAGGTGTGATGAAGTTTCATTTGGAAGGGGATTCGCTAATAACGGTGAATGCAATCAGGGCCAATTCCACGCCCAATTGTTTGTTGTGAATATGGATACCTCCCATTAGGGGTCTCATCAACTCCTATGAGGAGTTCCAAATCAACCACATCTACCGAGAAGGCAACACCGTGGTGGACGTTTTGGAAAATGGGGCAGTGATAAGTGTCGTGAGAGGGCAAGGTATTGCCAACTAAGTGAAGTCCACACGTGGAGTTAGGATCCAACTTGGTTGTCAAGGTGGCCATTGTGTAGGACGTAGGGGTTGTTTCGGTGACTCCCAATGAATATTATTGATGGTAGGTGGGATCTTGTTGGAAAAGGTAACATCATTACCTCAGGACCATAAGGCAGGACACTCAGTGTACACTGGTAAATTAAAAAATATTTCATAAAGAGTTCAAAAGGCGTTAAATTTTCCTGGCAGGATGATGACAGTATACTCACATCACATGAATGTCAAATCTAAGTTGGCATCCTGGGGAATTTCGTGCCATAACCTTTATGGAGAATTTGTGTGACAAGACTGGTGATTTAATGTGAAGTCCAGATGGTGACGAGAGGCTATATGTGGGAAGTAGCGTCCACAGTTAAGTCAATCTAGGAAGAGGTAGAGAATAAAGCACCAGGAGCCATGGATATGTCGGTGTGCTTGGAGATGACTACAATGATGGTTCCATTCCAAGGAGAGGTGTCAAACGTTCGCCTGAGGGGGGTCCTGACTATGAAGAACAAGTTGGTGTTGCATGCTGTGAAGGAGGTTCTAGGTCATGAATTCCTATGGACATACCATAGGCACCAAGTCAATACAGATATCCCGGCAATGTTCTTGGCACTCACACTATACAGAGGTGTGGCGAAGCAGAAGGCAAATAATTTGTGCCAGAGACTCTTCAAACATGCCTATCTTGGAGAGATTGTTGTTGTTTTGGACAATATAGATGATAAGGGGATGATTCTTGTGCCACAACACTATTATCTGAGCAAAGGACGAAGGTCTAAGCCAATACCGAGGTTCCCACTCATTTCTTTGGTCGAGCCAAAAGAGCTTGAGGAGTGGGTGGGGGATATTGATAGAAATCTCGTTTTTTGTTGTGCATGATCGCTATCCTTTCTCCTTTGACAAAGGATGAGTTAGGGAACTACATGTCCTATGAAGGGTTTGAAGTGGAGGAGGAAAATGATAGCGAAAATGATGCAAAACCCTTGGTAATGTCACTATTGTCGGACACTAGAGAGGATTGACAAGAGGAGGACAGGCGAGATGTAGAGGAAATTGCTAAAGGTCCAATGCACCAGAATTGCAAATTGGATTATCTAGTTAAATCTCGTGTGGCCCATGCAAGGGAAATGATAAAGGAGGAAAACAGAGGTTTTGGTCAAGACGCGAGGAGCTCCATCTTCACTGCGCTTTGTGGCCCCAGGAAGTTGAAGAGAAGGTGGATAAGTTAATCCTTGTCATTTTTATGCATATATGTATTTGGTAATATATGGTTTTACTTCAGCGTCTTAGGTAGGTAGCAAGTTTGTAGCTAGCTCGACATAGTAGGATGCATTTGGGAGTATGAAGGTTGGTTACAACATTTTGCTCTGTTGCAGGCTTTTGCTTTGTTATGAACTCAAAACTATAATTTTGTTGATATTCGATATAATACAATGGGTGTTGGCCCTACCTAGCTATTAATATATCAAAAAAAAAACACAAAAATATATTTTGATGCTAAAAATAAAAACCATAAATCATTTTTTGATCCAACAAGCAGAAGATGAAAAAATTATTATTTTTAACCTTCAATCAGTGAAAAATATCGCATGATGCTTTTCGAATAGCGATTTTTTTTCAAATCTATGCAAAATATGAAAAATCTGAAAGATATCTAGTTCAAATTTTGACCCTGGCTACAAAACCTAGAAATCATTTTTCCTACAAATGAGTGGAAGCAGGATTTCTGAAGCAAAATTGAAGATGACTTCAATAAAAAATGACTTGCATCAAACCCTTGTTTGCCAAAGTTGCAGGTGGTGACCAAATTGAATGAAACAAAATTCAAATCTGACTTTCTCGATCCTTTTGGATGCAATCGAACAACCTAAAATACTGCCACTATAGCCAAAAGCACTACAATCACCAGATCTCACCAAAATGCGTCCGTGCAATATAGGATTATTTTTTTTGTGCAAATCCTTTATGATTTGCAAGATTATACAAGAAACTCAAATCACAATAGAAAACTTGATGGAAACTCTCTAATGAAAAAATGGAAGGAGCTTGCCAGATTCAAATATCTTATACCATGTTGAAGTAAGCAACACAAGATCTTCAATTTGCAATACCAAATAACCTCCACAAGAGATAGAGAGAAGCAACAATGGAAGATGCTATTCCACCAAAAAAGAATTGCAATATGATACAATGATCAATATGCTATGAAATAAAATACAATGCAAAATATGCTAGAGATGTCTTGCTTATAAAGGAAAGATGAGAGATAGGGTTAGAAAAGATCATGACAAGTGTCTTAATCCTATCACATGATACAACTAACTCAAACTACCTAGGAAAGTGTAAATTCTAGATAAGACATCTAAGACTTCTAGAAGGAATCTTTTATCCTTAGTAAACTTAACATGTGAACTAAGTCCCCTAAGTCCCTAGTAAAGGAATTAACTAGGTACAAGACTTATTCACACCAACAGGAAATATGTAAAACTTTTTTGTGTTTCTTATCAAACTCATGGGTTAACTTGGTCATGACCATTGGGAGCACCTCTATCACTCTAAAGGTAGAGGATGTTGTTGGTTCTTTAAATTATAAAGAGATTAAGAATAAGGTCTCTCTGACTACCAAAGAGGATTTGAGTGTTTGAGGAAGACCAAATAAAGAGGTAAGAAGAATAAAAAATTGTTAAAAATCCAAATCCAAAGGTAACTCTAAGGCTATTCGTTGGAGTTATGGTAAACCTAGTCACTTCCATAAGGAGTACAAATAATAGAAGGAAAAGAAGAAGAAGAAATTTGATTCAAATTTTTAATGTGAGAAGGGATGTTGACACATTCATTATAGCTTTGGGTACTTGTGTATGTGGGAATACAGGGTTAATTAAATCAAGTACATCCTTTCATATGATCTCGAATATAAATTAGTTTTATAAATATGAAAAGTATAAAGTCCAAGTAAGGTATACTTAGGTAATAATTATTATTTAGCTATTACTAGTCATGGTAGTATTTAAATAAAAATTATTGATAGTAGAATTAGGATGTTGATGGTGTCTTGAATAACCTAGGATTAACATGTAATGATTATATGTGAATAAAATAATAGATGCAAATGTGTAGGTGGTTTTTTATAATTATGTGTTACAATGGTAAGAGGTGCCATGGTGATTACTAGAGTTGGTAGATAAGGAATTTTATTTTCTCTTGATGAATGCACTATTGAAATCAAAATTAGTTATATGGAAAGTAAACAAGTAAACCTACAACTACTTCTTTGGATAAATAGATGGTCATGGTTTTCGGGTACCCAAGAGTGCTCTTTCTATCGAGTCTAAGTTACAAATAGAAAAGACTATGTTGTGGCATCATAGATTAGGCCACATATGAGAGAAGGGGTTTAGGAACCTTGAAAAATAAAAACCTTGTTGAAGGTTTGAAAATTTATAATCTTTAATTTGATTTAAGTGAGCATTGTACTTATGGAAATTAAAATCACATTTCATTTTACTTGAATTCTCATAAATCTTGTGATATTCTGGATCTTACTCATTCTAATGTGTTTGGTCCTATTGATGTTCCTTTGATTGTGAAATCTACATATTATGTTTCATTTATTGATGGTTATAGAAGGACATGGATTTTTTTTCTAATTCCATATTTGTATTCATTTTAAAGAATTTAAAGCATTGGCTGAGTTATAAATGAGAAAAAATTAATTCTTGGGGATTGACAATAGCAATAAATTTTGATATAGTGATTTTAATATAATCTATAAACATTGTATCATTCAAAGATAAAATATAAAAAAATTCAATCAAACATTGACCTTTTTTTTTGTCTCACGGGCTTGTGAGCTCTGGCTCATGGTCTCCTAGCAAGAGAGGCTAAAGCCCATCACGAATGAGAGCAACATGTCACTGTTGTCATGGAGGCACGACCCACCCATCACCCATTTTGCTGACAGTCATTATTTTTTAAAATCTGCAGTAGTAGCGATCATATGACTAACCATGAGCCAAAATTTTGCACCAGTTTAGCCTTCAAAAGTGCTTGTTTTGCCCCCAAAGCCTTAAAACAAGGGATTTTTTCCAAATTGTAATCTTTTGATCTAGGAAACCAATTTTTTGAAACAAAATATCATTGACAATAAAATTCTCTAAATTTTTAGTGGTGCTGTAACATAGCGTAAATTTTCAAGGTTAGATTCAAATCAAAATATGAAACAAAACCCTAGCATACTATGAAGCACAAAGGAGAAAATAAATTAAAATAAGAAGCAATATCACCAAAGCTCCTCAAGGCCTCCATGATTAACCTCCATAGCCCTTCTCTATTTGCTGCAATATGTGTTTTCCCTCAAATTTCTTTGTAAGCATGTAACAACCCCCATGTTGGTATTTTTTTTTTCCTTGATAGATTTCGATAATTGTATAACTTGTATTTGCACTATTCGTCCTTTAATTATTTTGTATTGACTCCCGAGAGGTGTAATTCTATAAGTATTATGCTAGATTATATGATTACATGCTTATATGTTTATATGTTGTTATGTGGTTGACATGATTATTGTTTATGTTGGATTTCATGTTTACATGGTTAATTATTATGCAGGATCACATGCTTACATCTTTATATATATCGTTGCCCTTGCTTATGTATAATCATGCACACGAAAATGACGATGTCATTACACTCGTAACCAAGAGGCATATGATATCATGACCCTTTTCCTTATGATAGATGTTTCTTTAGATATATGATATATGATTTATGCACATGTACTTTAACGTTTGAATTGGAGTGATGCAAGTACTGTGTATCAACTCCGCCTAAATTCATAGGTCTGAGTGTACTCTCATTCCCCGATGGTGGTTATTGGAGGTAGTCACAGGCCAAATGTCCCCTAGCCTAGCCCACTGTACCCTATTGGGACAGTGTTCTCATGTCGTTGTCTTCCATCTGATTACCTAACAGTAACGTCCGGAGCACCCTTCTGCCAAAAGTGATTTTTCTTGTATGTCTCATTGAGGTATTTGGTCTTGTTCTTTCTTTAATATTTTGTGATTATATATATATATATATATATTTAATTTGGATTTTCGATGTTGTGATGTGGTTCCATTGGCATCTTCACTTTTTTTTTTAATATGGTATTTTATGGTGGTTAAATTGATGGCGATTTGAGTATGTTATTCCCTTGAGGTTTTAAATATTTTATTTAAATGATTTATTAATCTTTTGGGGCAGCCTTGTACAATTTTAATTTTGCATATTTAGTGACCTTTATTAATTGTTTCCTTTGGGGGAGCTTTTATAACTAGTTTTATCTAATGCCTTATTTTTCATTTTGCTTTGGTTTTGGGAAAATATAAAAAGAAAATGAAGTTTTGTTTTGGGGATTATTATGTTTTTGGAGAAAAGAAAATTGGTTGTTTTGCATGGAGAAGAAAACCCCATGACTTGAGCAACTGAGTTTGGGAATATTGTGAAGGTTTTCTGAAAAGAAATTTGTGGGTAGTAGATTGTTGAAATCAGCATGCCATTTCTTACTTGCTATCTGGATTTGGAGTTTGGCTATGTCTTCTTCTTTTAGCATTCCTCCACTTATATTTTGGAGCAAATTGAAGTATTTTTCTATTATTCTTCAATCTTATGTGGCTAGTGATTTGGGCATTCATTCATGCTTTTTGTATGGCTGGTATTTTCTGATTTGGGTTATTTTTATTTTATGAAAATTGGAGGAACTCCTCTATTTCATTTTTGTTTTGCTTGGGGTTTGAATGACGACTTTTTTAAAATTTAATTTTTTGCTCATTATTCTCATGATAAAAATGAATTTTAAGGGTGGATTTCATGTAAAAATGCCAAGATCTCAACTGGGTCTTTGGCAAATTTTTAATTTGGGCATTTTTATTTTTTGATGATTTTCTTACCATTTGTTAAAACATTTTTTTTCTTGTTGTTCATAAACCAATTGATAACAATATAAAATGAAGGTGGATTCCATATCCACATGCCCAATATCTCAACTGGGTTTTTGTAGATTTAATTTCTGGGCACTTTCATTTTCCATGCATTTTCTTGCCCAATTGGCCAAAAATGGCGTTTTCTCTTAACAAAACCTATTTTCTGGGCTAAAATTAAAATTCAAAGGTGGTTATCAACTAGAAACACCAAAATCTGAATTGGGTCTAGATTATAAATTTGATCTGGGTACTTTGAATTTTTGAGTAATTTTTATGCTTCTATTTCATGATATATTTCTATTGTTAAATGAGCCTTCTTACAACAATTTTATCTTGGTTGTCTTAAATGGTTTCTTTGATATAAAATTTTGGATTTTCCTTTTATTTCATTTTATTTGGATTCCTCGTTTGGTTAAACTAGATGAGCTTAGGTCTAGGTAATAGAGTGGTCATATGGAGTGGCTCTCTATGTGCCCAAGGCCCACAAATGGCTATCAGGGGAATTAGTAGAAGAGTTAGAGTAAACAAGTGATAAATAAAAATAATAATGGGATAAAACACTAATAATATAATGAGTCCTCGTACATGGCCTTGAACGCTTGTAAAGGCTAAGGATGCACTCGAGAAGACCCATCCGTCTGCGGGACGTTGAGTTATCCACCTACGGGACGTGGATTTGGGCATGATTGAGTCTCCTCATCTCTACGAGAGGTGTACTTGATTCCATGTGGCACCATCCCTTTGAGCACACATGATGACACTCCATTAGATATGCACTCTAGTATTTAACACCTTGGTAGTCATGAGTAGTACCCGTCATGTCATTAGATAAACATTTATATGTTGTGATGATCGATTGTATCCATTGTATTCTATGTTGCTCTGTGACTAATGTGATTTTTGTGCTTACTTTACCCTTTCCTTGATTTCTTTTTCTTGGGCCTTGTGACTATCTTCAAGAATGGTGGGGTGGTCTCTTTTGAGCCCACATGGTAGGGAGGCGTTGCCACCGCCATTGGGGACTAGTGTACAGATTATTGGAGCACCAGTTGGAGTCATTTCCCCTTTGTGTATATATCTTATCAGATGATGTATCTTGTTCATGGAGATGCTCTTGTATTCATACTTTTTCTTTTATGCACATTGTACTCTCTTCAAAGAGAAAGTAATCATAAATTTAATGAGAAGATATGTGATGTTTTATTTTGGTTTACAGGTTCCAATGTTGGTATCAGACTCGATTGTTCTATGATAATCCTTAAGTCCTCTTCTTTTAATTAATTTTCATGTTTAGATCAGATCCATGGTTGTGTGTTTCATCATTTCAGTAGGCTGCAAAGGTTCCAGAGCATCGATGCCTTTTGTTGTTGTCTTGAGTGTTGCAGCAAAGGTTCTAGAGCACCGACGTCTTTTGTTCATTGACCAGTGGGTAGCAAACAAGTTCCAGAGTAGTGAGCTCCAGAACAATAGGGTTCCGGAGCAACAGGGTTCTAGAGGATAAAGCTCAAATGTAACTTCTAGAGCTACCCTGCTTACTCTTGTTTGGATTTTCTTTGGAGGGTGGATTAGTCCTCTCCTCTGGGTGGTACCTTCGGTCATACTTGGCCATGTTTTCTCGTCAATGTATCAGTTTGGCAACTAATTTATGTGTATGTTATTGGTTTTTTTTTTTTTTTAAATTATCTTGTCCCTTTCGGCTCTTGACTCTCGGGGGTTCGTAGTGGGATGTTACAGAGCAATTATTGACTATGACTTGGCTAAGCAAATGTTGAAGGATTTAACTAAAATTGCAAGTAAAGCTAAGCCTACATGCAATAAGAAAATCTACAAAATGACAATGTTAAAATGAAAATAAGTTGTAGATGAAAAGAAGTTAGAAGATTAAGAGATTAAGAGATAAAATTAAGAGATGTCAAAATGAGAAAAAAATTGTCATTTTATAAAAAATACAATTTTGGATGAATGGACGAGATTGAAGATTGACAAGTGCACTAGAATCTATGGTCAAGATTCAAAATTACAACCCCTTAATTAAGGCTAGGGCAACTTTAGGGTGAAATTCAAATTGAGTGGATGAGATTTAATTTAAAAAATTAAATCAAGGAAAGAGAATAGTTGTGATTGTGAGATAAGAATTAGTAAGTGAAAAATGATGAGTTAGAAAATCAATTTATTTTAGAAGTAACTTAATTTGTGGAGAGAAATGCTATTTTGAAATTAATATTTTAAATTAATTCTAAAATGGTAAATTCACGTGACAGTAAATAATAATTAAATTATTTACTTGGAAAGAGGGAAATTGCCAATTTAAATAAAATGTTTTTATTTAAATTTAGAAAGAAAATCAGCAAGACAATTAAATAATTAGAAAGGGTAATTTTAAAAAAAAAATTATATATGTAAAATTAGAAAGTGGGTAATTTAAAAAATAAAAAATAAAAAATTAGAAAGAAAGTTGGAGATGATAATAATTAAATATTAAATAAATAATAAGAATTTATTTAATTATGAGCAGACATAAATAATTAATAACATATTAAATAAATAAATAAATTTTATTTATTTAAATAATCAGGCGGAAGTAATGGACTAATAATAATTAAATAAATTTAGGAATTTATTTATTTATAGAGTGACATAAGCAATTAGCGACGTATTTAAATAATAAATGTAATTTATTTATTTAAATAGCCAGGAGGAATTAAAGATGTGAATTAATTAAATAATTAAGAATTATTTAATTAATAGTTGACATTGGACTATAGGACATAATTAAATATTTTAATTATGTTGAGATGAAGCATGATATAGAAAAATGTGATTTGCGGGTCTAAGCCATTTGTATGTGTCTACATTTGCCCCTCTTTGTCATAATGCAGCTTGTGGCATTGTGACAAAGAAAATAAGTAAAAAATATGCCCCAATACAAAATAGAATGAGAAATAATGACAAGGAGGGTTTTGGTATGCCCCCTTGAGAGGACAGTTGGGTTTAGAGGCACGAGTGTGGTCTCGAAATGGATGAAAATACTAGAGAATGAAGGAATAGAAGAAATGTTAGCGTGGAAGACATGGATGTTAGTGTGTAGAAGGAAATGCAAGTTAGTGTAGAAAAAGAAATGCATGTTAGAATCCTTCAATACTTTCCAAGGTACTAATAGGTGTTGCTCGAATCATCATTGGGCAATAAAAATAACACAAATGGAGAACAAACACCAAGGTATGACATAGACCAAGGTGTGCAAGGTCATCCACTTGCAAAACACACAGTCGTAGATAAGGAATGTACTAACTCATACTAAGGGCCAAGTTACCCCAGTCTTTTTGTCAAGATAATCCATAGACAACCGTCAAAGAAAAATAGAATAGGTCATGAGACGTCATCGCACCTTTAAATCCTTCACGGGACATCCTCGAGGTAGCTAGTAACATGACCAAAAGACAAGTCAATAAAAAGATAAGACAAAATAGCCAAAAATTAATAGTCATTTAATTATATTGCCAATGTTTGTTTACCGAAGATTAATTGTTTGATAGTTTGACAATTTTGATGGTTTGATGGTTTGAGGGTGCCTAGGGTCAGGAAGGAAACATCCTAGAAAGGAAAATGACATTTGATGAGGTCCAAATCCAAGGACACATCTCAAAGAGGACCAAAAAGTAGAGAGATTGACATTTTGACTGTATGATTGATTGGCTTACGTTGTCTAATTTTGACCAATTTTGACGGCATTTCAAATGACTGTCTTGTGTCAAGTGTGACTATGTCTGCTTTATTTGATCGATGCGACCATGTTTGACTTATGATTTTTATTTTGACAAACCTAAAAGGACTAACCTAATCTCTCAGGGACTCATTGACTAATGGCCTTGCTTACGTAGCAAATGTGCAGAGACAACGTGGTTCAGACTAGGATGAAGATTGACTGACGTGATTGACTGTACTGACAGGATATGACTAACTTTGACTCTATTTTTGAGATTTTGACACTTTTTGAGTGTTTTTGTGTTTTCTTTAGGACATTTGTCAATTTTTAGGTCTCTTTTTTTCAGGACTTTTTATGGTTTTTAGGACTTTTTGCAATTTTCAGGACTTTTTGCAATTTTTAGGACTTTTTATTATTTTAATGATTTTTGATGTTTTGTGAAAATTGTGACAAAATGCATGTGAATGATGTCGATGCACATGAATCTAAGGACAACCATGATTTTTCTGCTAGTCAAGCTGAATATTGATTGATAGGTGACGATGACAATGACAACGTTATTTGACGTGGGAAGGACACATCCCTAAACAACGTGAGGATGACAATGATATGAAAAGAGGATAAAAGTCTGTAGTAGGGCCAGGGACAAAGCCAAGGAATTTTTTGGATAATGTGCTAGGTTGTCATATTGTTGCATTTGGAATGACTTCGTTAGGGCCAGAGGGCATGATGGAGGATATTTGGACCATTGACAAGGAAAACAAAGGTAGACGATGGTTGGCCTTGGTAAGAGATAGTCTCTAAGGTCTGCGTCGCATAGGGGATAATGAGGCTATGAAGATAATGACATGATATTTTGTGGCTAGTGTATGACCAAAGGATGGACATGTCAAAAAAATTCCAAAACATGATTTGTGTTTGTGCCTTAGTCTTTGTCAAGATCAAAATAGGTGGGAAAATGGATGGACATGATAGGGCTTAGATGGATGGATGGAAATGTCATAAGAAATGTGTCATGCAAAGGGTAAGGGAGATGAGACAACTTGCCCCTAAGTGCAATGGTCCACATAGATGATTTATTCTACATATGATGCATGTTCGCCAGATTTTCATCATGGTACTTATCCAAAGTACCTGTTTGTCAGGTTTTCACCATTGGACAAAATTTTTCTCTTTACTATTTTTGATATTTTCTTATTTTTTTGGTGTCAGCAAGATGCCTGTTTTCCAAGTTTTTATCAGGGTGACGATTTTTTTTATTTTTCCATTTTTTTGTATTTTTACATTTTCCCAGATAGCCTCAATGCTTTAGATGACCACTGATTGTGCTAAAGCCTTTAACGGTGTTGATGTAGATACCAGTGCCATGACATGCCAATATTGATCTTTTTGAAGTAGTTGTCTTGTCAAGATGATAGCGCTTGCATACAACTGATTGATGTTATTGTGATCTTTGTTGATACTAGAGTTGGCCTTATCAGAGTACGTACATCGCAATAGAGTACTATGAGAGCCCTTATGATAGAGAGTCGCTGCCAAGATGTGACAAATTTTTGACATGGTATGTTTTAACTTTAGGCGAGATATAGGATTATGACGGATGATGGTAGATGTCGAAGGATTGTTCGGATGTTTGGATGTAGCCATTTTTATTTTCTAAACTTTAGGTGTCGGGTTAGGTGGTGTTTGGAACCAACACTTTTATATATCTTTCTTGATGGTTATTTTGACGGAGGTGGACATGTATTATACGTGGGAGTCCTCTTGTGCTATGGCTCCACATTTTTATTGACTTTTATATTTGTCATATTTTCTTTGCTTGATTCATTCCTTTCTTGACGTGATCCATTTTGTTTTGGGATCCACTTTAGCTTCATTTTTCCATTTGTATTTTTGATTGATTCCATGGCCTTTGACATGTGATTTTGGATTTTTTATTTGTAATAATTTTATTGGTTCCAAATGGAAGGTTTATTCATGATGCAATGATGGTTTGGGGTGTGGGGGGAAGGGGTGTTGGAAACAATCTTATGACAAGGACTACTCATGACACCCATTTTGGTGTTTGTATGAGATAAAGTTTCCCCCAATATCAAGGAGGGACCACTAATGTTATTAGATTCTTCGACTGAGGAATAGCTAAGACCTTAATGTCCATAATCTACTTGAACTTGTATGGGCTCAATAATTCCTTGCTCGTGTAGGCCTAGTCCTTTTCCTTGATAATGCATGTTCTGAAATTTTTTGTTTGCGATGGGGTACTTGTTATTTTGGAAGCAAGATGGTAACCCATCCTTATTGTGGAAATTAATGCTCGAAATATTCTCATCTATAGAAAGCCTACTCTGAAAAAGATAGATGACCCTAGTTGATAAGATGACATAGCTTTATTGTCATTTTGGATAGATTTTTGATTGACATCTTTGGTCTGATTTTCTGACATATCAGATTCTGATGATTATGTTGGTGCTTCGAAGCTGATGTCAAAACCATCTTCGTGGTCATTGTCATAGAGCCCACTGAATTCAACTATAGCTTGATCATTTGCAAATGTGTCCATGCTAGAAGACTCTTGTTCTAGTGGTAGATCATCTATGTGTCCCATGGAGGAAAGTGTCTCACTTTTAAAAGTGTCAATATCCAAAGTTTGGATAGGGTCATCTTCAAGTGTTTGATCATGACTGGAATAGAGGTCAAGGAGTGGATCATTTTAGAATTCTTGATTAAAGATAATGTCTTGATCAAAGATGGGTTCATTTTGAATGACATGATCAGAAATAGGATCTTGACCAAGGATAGGTTTGTCTTGAATGAAATGGTTGTGGATGGAATCTTGACCAAGGATAGGTGTCTTTGGTATGCCATGATTGTCTAGGAGGACTTCTTGAATGGATGTAAAGATGGGGTCATGGAATGGACTACTTTGATCTTGACATGACGGTGATGTTATGATGTCGTGCTTTGGATTTTCCTTTTGACATGTATCTTCAATTGTATGTAGAGATGGAGTGTCTTGAAAGCGATTGGTATATGATGGACTAGGATAGGACATGGAGGTTTGGACTTGGTTGAGCGATGAAGGACTAGGATTGGATGTGGATAAATGAATAGGATATGACGTGGATAATGGACTAGGGTATCACATGGACGAAGGACTAGGATATGACATGGACAAGGGACTAGGATATGGCGTGGACTAAGATATGACATGGAGGCTTGGAATGGATTGATGGATGGTGGGTTTCCCTTGTCAAGGTTAGGATGGACATGACCAATGGTGTTAAGGGACTCTTGGTAGTTAGGGTAGATGGGTGGGGACTAGGACTTATGAATTGTTGGTAGGAAGGGCATGCAAGTGGTTGACTATGGGTTGTGGAAAATTTTCATCTGGATTGGAGGTATAGTTTTCTGAAGTTCATGGCTAGTGGTGCTTGACCATTACTAATAAATTGGAATTCAATTCGACTAGCAATAATTTCATAGTGACTTGAAGAGATGATGGTGGATGGAATGAGACTAAGACTATGTTTTTGGTCTTTTCTAGAATAAGGAGTGCAATGATACAAAGTGACAATGCAAAAGGGCTAATGAGGACTAAAAGGGATGTCAAATGCAAAGTGACAATGAAGACTAAAATAAGAGTCTTATGTCAAATGTTTTTTAGGAAAGGTTTACTAACCATTCAAAGTTTAGCCAATGTCTCAATTTGGATTGTCAACGGACTTGTTTGAAGGACAAAGTGAGAAGATGACAAAATGACAAGGTGAGATTTCCACACTAGACTTATGAGTTGGAAACGTCTCACGAGAGGACAATGACTAAGGATTGATTTGTTTGACTTGGTCCAATGACAATTTATTTTTTGAGATAATGGTTTGACAAAGTAAGGAAAGTTTTCCTATCCCAAGGTGTACAAAATTGAGGAATTAAGACTTTGCCTATGCTGAAAATGATAGTGGATTGCAAGCTAAATGCAAACTAAAAATGCAAAGATGGATCACTTTGAACAAGTATTTTGGTTTCAGATAGAGATTTCTGAAAAAGATGTCAAGAAATATGTTTGCAAATGTTTGGTCTTGGTTTTCTGACAGTAATAATATTTTTCCAATTGACAGGAAAATGCATCACAGTTTCAAATGCATTCTTTCCAAGAAGCAATTGCGTCATAGGAAGGAAAAGGCACTGCAGAGTAGTTAGATGTGTCTCATATTTTGGCAAATGCGTTGCAATATGGCAGATGCATTGCAATATGGAAGATGTGTTGCAGGATTTAGCCAGTGTTGTGCAAAATGACAAATACGATGTTTCAGATGGCTAGTGCGATTAGAAAGATGTTTGAGCTAGAAAATGCGGCAAATGACAGGAAATTGTGGCGTTTCAAATGGCAATTGCGGCTCAGGAATAAGAAGTTGCAGTTTAGTATGGAAAATGCATTGCAGAAAGTGATTTTGACAAAATTTTAACAGATTGCAAGGAATTTATTTTAGTTTGGCAGTGTTGTTTCAGATTTTGGGGTTGATGTTCATTTTTTCATGTTGTTTGAATTCACTTGGAAAACACATGATGTAGTATGAAGGTTAAAAAAAACTACATAAAAAACATTTACAAATCCCTATGACTGCAAAGACAGTATTCTTTTGGATCCGACATGGATTTTACTCCAACCGCATATTCTTAGCAGATGAATTCAAAAGCTTCGCTCCATGGGCTCCCCCTTACAGTGCACTCCCTTCTTAGGGAAACCAAGCTTCCAACCCCCATGAAACTCCCATGGCAGGCTGATCATCTCTACTAAAAATTGTGTAGGTGTGGGTGCCTTGGTAACGACTGTTGTTGCACCAAAGGATATAAATTTTTTTGGCCTCTATACAAAGATTTTAGTTCAAGCACCCGTTCGAGTGGCAATACATGGTGCACAAGATTAAGCTCTGTTTAGGAGACACTCTAGCTTGAAGAGGTTAAGCTTAACAGGGTTTTAAGGAGTACTACTTGGTCCGTATGACATATCTGCACTCGTAATCCTAGGCTTTCCCTTAGGATTCACATTTGTATACCGGTCGGGAGTAGCTCGGTTGAAGAGATTCATTGTCAATTTGAGTCGCTTTCGGGTGAGTACTTTTTCCCACCAGAGCAGGCCCAGTTTCTAAGGTTAACAAAAGCAAGCAAACATATTTGTAGTTCAATCAATCTTCACTGAAAAACAAAGAAAGAGCACACCAATATGTTTGACTCACACTCGCATGGTTGTTATTTTTAAACCCAAATTGAAAGTGTGAAGGTGTGATAAAGTAACTAAATCACAATACACATCATGCACACATTTATTTTAACTATTTGTAGTGTTATCAAACAAGGGTTCATTTTAATCGTTTGTAGTGTTGTCAAACAAAGGTTCATTTTAACCGTTTGTAGTTTGAGATATGCAAATGTTAATTTTAACCCAATGTTGTGTAGATTTATTTTAATCCAATGAATGAGCATGCAATATTGTGTTCTTTCTAATCCAATGAATATGCATGCATGTTCATTTTACCCATGAATGTAAAAATGTAAATTTGTAGTTGTTTTTTATTAAGATTGTGGAAATAATCAAGAATCCAAACAACAAAGGGGTTAGATGCCTTGCCACATAATGAAAATAAAATATCAAGAACCCAAAAAAAATTGAACTATGAAGTAAAAAGGTAAAATTTGGAAAAAATTGTAAAAATAAAACTTTACCAGACAAGTGTGTCGCGACAAAGCGAATGTGGCTCAAAATATCACATGCGTCATTTGAATGAGCAAATGTGTCTCAAAAAATCAAATGCGGCTCTGTAAATGTCAAATGTGTTGCAACAGAGCGATTGTGTCATTCTCGAAGACGAATGTGGCACGATTAAGCGATTGTATCGAAAAAGGTTGCTATTATGGCATTTTGTACCCGTACCTACAAAAAATGATAAAAAACCATATGAAATCTACAAAAACATGTTTTAAGATGTCGGGTTCACCAATGTAACATAGGGTAAATTTTCAAGATTAGATTCAGATCAAAATATGAAACAAAATCCTAGCATACTATGAAGCACAAAGGAGGAAATAAATTAAAACAAGAAGCAATATCACCAAAGCTCCTCAAGGCCTCCATGATTAACCTCCATATCCCTTCTCTATTTGTTGCAATATGTGTTTTCCCTCATATTTCTTTGTGAGCAATTATTGACTATGACTTGGGTAAACAAATGTTGAAGGATTTAACTAAAATTGCAAATAAAGCTAAGCCTACATGCAATAAGAAAATCTACAAAATGACAATGTTAAAATAAAAATAAGTTGTAGATGAAAAGAAGTTAGAAGATTAAGATATTAAGAGATAAAATCAAGAGATGCCAAAATGAGGACAAAATTGTCATTTTATAAAAAATGCAATTTTGGATGAATGGACGAGATTGAAGATTGACAAGTGCTCTAGAATCTATGGTGAAGATTCAAAATAACAACCCCTTAATTAGGGTTGGGGAAACTTTAGGGTGAAATTCAAATTGAGTGGATGAGATTTAATTTAAGAAATTAAATCAAGGAAAGAGAATAGATGTGACAGTGAGATAATAATTAGTAAGTGAAAAATGATGAGTTAGAAAATCAAGTTATTTTAGAAATAACTTAATTTATGGAGAGAAATGCTATTTTGAAATTAATATTTCAAATTAATTCCAAAATGGTAAATTCATATGATAGTAAATAATAATTAAATTATTTACTTGGAAAGAGGGAAATTGCCAATTTAAATAAAATGTTTTTATATAAATTTAGAAAGAAAATCAACAAGACAATCAAATTATTAAAATTATTTAATTGTGGAGGAAAATTAGAAAGTGGGTAATTTTAAATAAATGATTTATTTAAAATTAAAAAAAATCTGGAGAGGATAATACTTAAATAAATAATAGGAATTTATTTAATTATGAGCAAACATAAATAATTAATGACGTATTAAATAAATAAATAAAATTTATTTATTTAAATAATCAGGAGGAAGTAATGGACTAATAATAATTAAATAAATTTAGGAATTTATTTAATTATAGAGTGACATAAGCAATTAGTGACGTATTTAAATAATAAATATAATTATTTAATTAATAATTAACATTGGACTAAAGGACATAATTAAATATTCTAATTATGTTGAGACGAAACATGATATAGAAAAATGTGGTTTGCGGGTCTAGGCCATTTTTATGTGTCTATAGGTGCACGTGTTGCAAAAAATTTGTAGTTTTGTGTCATTTTTTCCGGGTTGAAGTTAAATCTTACTTTTCAACCTTCGAGCTCATAAGTTTTTGCTTCGAACTCCATTTTTCTCAATTCTTGTGGCATAAGGAAGGTATTTAGAAGCACTACAATTCTATACATGCACTTTTTATAAATCTGTTTCTAAGATTTCAAATTTTCAATTTGAAGTTGATTTGGTACTTTTAGCTACATTGTTGTAAATTTGCAAAAAAAATGTCAATTTTTTTGGGAAAAAGGGGTTAATTGTTTGTATTGTGAAGGGAAATTTGTCATTCCTTTATTGTAAATTTTAATTTTTTCATGCATTTTCCAAAAGTGGTACTTCTAAATCCATATAACTATCATGAATGGAGATCTAGAACCTAGAAGAGCTGCAAAAAGAAGAAAATGGTTTGATAGAAGGGATGAAGCACTTAGTACTCTTCTTTTATCCATTTCTCTAGATCTTAGATATCATGTTGCATCTTGCACACATCCTAATCAAATTTGGACTATCTTAGAGAGGGTCTCTTTGGTAAGCCAAATAAAATAAGGAAATTTAAGTTGCAGAATGAACTAATGAGTCTTAATCCTTCAGATTTTGATAATATCCAAGAATTCTTCTCTAAGCTTAATTCTCTAAGACAACAATTATCTAACTGTGGGGTCACTAAAGAATATGAACTGTTGATTATTTATATTCTCGCTAAGATTGGTCTTGATTATTTAGTGTTTGTTTCCACATCTTATGCTATAATGGATTCCCCTAGCAATGCATACAAAATGCCTTCTCTTGATGAATTTTCAGCTCAACTCACAAGGGAACGAGCAAGTTGGCACACATGGACACATTGAAGTCTTCCAAATCTCATGCTCTTCTTGTAAAGGATCCAAAGGGTTCAAGTGGGAAAGCTAAGAAGAAAAATAAGGACCCCAAATCTAATGAGCAAGGTAAAGATTAACCTTCACATAGCACTCTTGAGTCCACTTCCTCTTCCAAAGAGGATTCATCTAGAATGAAGAATTTCCAATGTGCATATTGTAAAAGTTTAGGATATGATGAGCATAGATGTTATGATAAGAAGATTGATGAACTCACACACCTTCTTCAAAATAATAGCATACGACTGCCTTCATCAATGTCTTCTACTTCTTTTGCATCACAATCAAAAATTCCTTCATCTTCTCAATCTAGGAATATATAATCTACAATAGGGCTACACAAAATGAAAGTACAAGCACTCTCGGCCTCTACAATTCTTGAATCTAATAGATGGCTTCTTGATTCAGGTGCATCTCATCATATGGAATCATCTATGGGAATGTTCTCTTCTTTTGAGCCTTGTAATTCACCTCATATTTTGATGGGTAACAATAAATATATGAAGGTAAGTGGGAAGGGTTCTATTGACATGAGAGAGGGAAATTTTAATGATATACTTTGTGTTCCTTCTTTGTCCACTAATTTCCTTTCTATTTATCAAATTACCCATGGTGGTTAAGGTAAAATAATTGAGTTCACTCTTGATAGAGTGTACATAAGGTACTTGGAGACTAGATATATCATTGCTATCAGGATGTTCGATCATTAATCTTGTTTGTATTCACTTTCACATTTTTCTTCAGGTGATGATAATGTTCCTTTGACTATATATCACACTCATCCATCGAATGCAAATCATGTTTGTGAGAAGTTTGGTCATCTCAACCTTATTATTGTAGAGACAAGTGTTGACATTCCTACTCCTCCACCTCCTACTTCTTCAACCATTTGTGCTTCTATTCAATAGGATGATCATACTTTTTTAGATCTTTCTTTTTGGGATGAATATTTGACAAGTATTTATAACTTTTTTGTGGAGTCTCATACTAAAAATTTGGAGGACACGCTTGAGGGGACCGTTTCTCTCCTCTTTCCTAAAAATTTCAGCACAAATTTTATCCCATCTTCATTGTCTTTTTAGATTGACATTCCAGAGTTTCCTTATTCACTTGATATATCATGTTTCTTGGTTAATTTTGACCATGATTATGTTGTGGTTTATTCAATCTTGGAGATTGCTACTCAGTTTAGAGACATACATGTTGAGACTCCATCCTTCCTCCTTTCATTTGGACATGGAGTGGCCTCTTCATTAGCCTATGGATTTGTTTCTTCCTAAAGGAAGATGTGTTTCTTGTAGACATTGGATCATATTTTATTTTTAGGCATTCTTCATCGATATTAGAGCTTCTTCACTGTGGGGGGGATATCTTGTCTCTCCTTTTCCCTCTTATGGGGGGTCATTGATTGTATATACATGATGGATGTAGTTTTTGGTGGTACCATTGAGTCCTCCAAACATTATCTTGTTTATTTATTTTCTCTTTTGGAGAGGAGTTTTTTTCCATTAGGTTTTCTCCTTTTCTCTGCTTGTGAGAGATTGCATTTGCATTGTAAATGGGTACCTAACATGTCCTCGTAGTCGGGACCCATCTTCATTGTCATATTTGCATGGTTTGCATAATAATATTCTCCCTAATTTGCACTTAAGGGGGGTGTTGGTGTGAATAAATATCTTGTACCTAGTTGATTCACTCCCTAGGACTTAGGGAACATATTCACATGTTAAGTTATTCCTTTTAGAAGTCTTAGTTGTCATTTTTAGATGTTATATTATCCAAGGTTGTTATGAGTTATTTGTCTCATGTTATAGGATTAATACACTTGTCATGATCTCGTCTAATTCATCATCTCACCTTGCCTTTATAAGAAAGGCCTTTCATGTCCATTTATATATTCAATATTGCATTGTTGAAGCAAGTATTCTTGCCATTTTCTCTCTTGTGGAAAATATTTTGGTATAGCAAATGTTTATGGAGGTGTTGAGGAGTCACCATTAACTCCTATAGGTTTGATAGGAGAGCATGTCCCTTAGTGATATAATGATACCCTCTTTATATATTTCTAAATACCATCACTCTTTAGAGCAAAGACAAATTCAATGGATTAGAAAGTAGGAGTGAAAGAACAAATAGCTCTAATCTACACATCGAAATGATTATTTTGAAAAATTAGAAATGATCCTCAAATGCAAACTCAGCCTTGATAAAGCATAGATGCATAAAATTAAAGATGACATATAGACAAAAATGTAACAATTCTTAGATAGAGACAACGAATCTAAAATCTAGACCAAAAAATGTTCACTCTTCAATGATAAAACTAAATAAATCCTCCTCCATACATTCATTTTTCCAAAATTAACATTAAATTTAAAATTATATATCCATAATCTATTGCTAATTAATCTGAATTAATTATTATTTATATTAAAACATTTTATTTATTACGTTGAGAGACATCTTACAATGGCATTTTGTTTGTTCAGAAAAAATCTTCCTTAAATCGAGAGTTCTTGACATCATCACCCTTGATTTTTTGTTAATGTAAATCTTGATATTTGAAAATAATCTTGGTATTTGATATTTTTAATTTAAAAAATAATCTTGTTTCTTGATAGTCATTTTCGAATATAACTCCAAGCACTCCAAAATAATAAAAGCTTTTCAAAGATTATTAACGATTTAATATGGTTATTCAAAGTAGCTTCGTAAAACATAAATTTAAAAATGAATTTTCTTTTTTTGTTATTGATGGGGCCCATATTGAATATAACTGCATGTAATTGATAATGTGCTTTGAAAATTGTTTTTGCATAACCATTTTATTGTGAATGCACATTTCTCCACTAAACCAACCAATTCAATTTTCTACTGCAGCAACCAGAGGCCTTTATTTGTGTTTGCTTGCATATTGAACCCATGATCAAGGTATATTTTTTTAAACACTCCATTCTTGTCTTATTCTTGATCTAGGCGGTTACATTTTGTTGTGTTATGCTTGATTGCTAGGTTCTCTTGCATTGTCTTTTCATTCGGACCAGGCTTGGCTTGATGAGAGGTTTAATTTGATGTGTAGTGTAGGAGAAGAATGCATTCAAGAAACTGAGTTGTTGGCCCTCTTGGAGATAACAAAGGAGCCCATCTGCTATGATGGCTTTGAATGCTCTAGCCAAATGCATATTGCTCAGGTATGTTTTTCCAGATATTATTTCTTTGTGGGTTTTGGGTTGTGTTTTAATTTTCTTTCATTAGTAACAAGATTTGAACTCTTGACCATGCAGTAGCATTTCCACCGATAGATACATGGTAGAGAATATAAAGTTTATGAGATGATTTAAAAAAAATGTTATGCTATTTCATTTTCTTGTATTTCTCGAATGGAATAGACTGAGAGACGGGCGAAGATACATAGGCTTTGGGTTGAGAAAGGTGCTCAAAAGGCAACAAAGGATCTTGAGAAATGTGTGTGATTGTTCTTTTTATTGTACCTAAATTTAGAGGACAAACAAAGCACTCCTAACAATATTATTCATGTAGATGATCGTAGTAAAGATCCAAATATGTTGGGTGATCCATACAGAACACCGAAATTCTTTCTAGCATAATTAATTGATATATAGTGTCCATATTGAATGATAATCAATGCATTATAACCTTTTAAGTAGCAAGAAATGTAAAAGTTGTGGTAAATTGCTTATTACAAAAAAAAAAAAAAAAAATCCTACAGTTTTTCAACTTTTTATGATCATTTGTGGGAATTTGTAAACTTTCTTTCTACTCTTCTTACTGAATTCTTGGGTTGTTTTAGAATTTTCTCGATACTACGTTTTATGGAATGTATTAGTGTAGAGGTAGTGGTGTAGTAATTGCAATGGAATCAGGGTGGACTAAGGATCTATCTTATGAAGAAGAAAGATTCTTTTTGGATAGAAGATTCATCAATGCTTCATATTGGTTAGATCCTTACCTTGCAGTTTAGAGTGATTGTTGTTGATGCAAAAGTTTGCAAGAAACAACCATATGGGAAACTTAGCTATTGGGGGACTTGTGTGCATAACTAAGTGACCTTTGGGAGTTTATTGAAGTTGGCTCTTCATTTTTTTAATGGGAGGGGGGGAGAAAATGGAACGAAGACAAACTTAAAATAAATAAATCTAAACTAAGGTGATGCGCTAGATCAGTAATGAGATAAGTAAACACATTGATGAAACAAAGGCTCGGGTAGTAATTTTCATATATCTAATAAATGATTCCCAACATTGCAAACATAAGAACATCAAACCATTTGCATAGTATAACCCATACAACATAAGCTAACACAAAAGAGTAGCAACATGAACTGTATTACAGTAGACTACATAAAGATTATAAAAGCTTGGAACAGATGTTCACATATTTCAGAAAATGCAAGCACAATTTAATGTCTTATCAAATACGTGAAAACAAAGAGGTCGAATAGAATGGCACAATCTACGAGTTTAGATTTAATATCAAACACTACAGAGGCTAATTAAAATAACAATAACAAAATAAATGAAGAAAGGGCTGCTTAAATTAGCCATCCCACCGCCTGAAAAATCCAAGAAAAAAGATGCTCCAACGAAGCCACCCACGCGAAAGAAGGAACAATCGCATGCCAGTAAGGGCACTCTGAAGAGAGATAGGCCACACGGCAGCAAAACAAAAAGGGCATGCGGCACCAAAACGGAAATGATTGCAACAACCCTTGAGCAAAAATAATAGACGCTCAAAAAAATGCCATGTGGAAAGCTCTCGACAAAGGTAACTGTGGTGTGGGCGCCATTTGAAAAAAAAATCAAGCCAACATGACATGCAATGTGGCAAGCAACCAGAGCCCATCCAAAGAGAAAAGAAGCATATGAAGGGAAGCCCTGATAGGATGCCAAATGGTGACAACTGAAAAGATACGAGCGACATCAGAACCAAAGGCGAAGCCGCGAAAGAAGAAAACCACGAAGGAAAAGAGCACTATGCGAATAAAAATTCATAGCCTAGAAACTCATAGGGGCACTACGCCTGCGGAATGAGAATATTTGTTTTTTCTTCATTTTATCCCATTTCCTTGCATCAATGTGGTTGTTGATTTAAGAAAGCAATGAGAATGGACCAAGACAAACAAAGCAGGGAAAATATATATACATTTACACACCCACTGCAAAAGTAGAATTAATTGAACTTCTTGAGGTGTATTCCATTATCTGGAATACCCAAGGCCTTACCCTCCGCTATTTCCAACTCAAACGAGTTGTTTGCTTGCACTGTGCGATTTTGAATGGTCCTTCCTAGAGACTATCAAACTTGCCATGATGACTTGGCTTTGATCTGTGCTCATTGATTTTAGCACCAAGTCTCCATATTGCAGACCTTGGTCAGATGTTTTCTTGTCAACCATTTCTTTACCACCTATTAGCAGTTAGTCATTGCATCAAGAGCGTGCTCTAATTTCTCTTGAACCTCAAGCAATTCTACCAACCACACCTCCATCGCTCCATTTTTCTCAATCTCAAGAGACTTGAGTAATTGGATTGCATGGATTTCCATAGATATGGGCAACAATGTCTCCTTCCTGTATACTATCTCGTAAGGAGATGTTTTCAATATTTTCTTGGGCTTGATACGATCTGCCCATAGTGTTGTTCATAGGTGTTTATGCCACTCCCTTTGATGTTCCAAACCTATTCTCTTGATCAACCGGAGAAGATTCTTGTTTGTAGATTCGACAAGGCCATTTCCCTGTGGGTAGTAGTTGGAGGATGTCTTTAAGAAGACTCCATATTTTAGTGAAAATTGGCTCACTTTGGAGCTGAGAAAGGCTCTAGAATTATCTGAGATAATTGTCTTTGGTGGGCCAAACCTAGCTACCAGTTCCTCCAAGAAGTTCACAATTTCTTCCTCAACTGCATTTTTCAAAGGTACAACTTCAGTCCACCTGGTAAAATAGTCAGTTGACGTTAGGATCCATCTATGTCTGGATGATGAAACTGAGTTGATCATGACAATGAATTCGAGGCCCCATTGAGAAAATGGCTCGTCCACTACAATTGGTTTCAGTGGCATGGAAACATTTTTCTTTTTCACAACAAAAAATTGACACTCATTGCAAGACCTCACCAATGAATGCGAGTCCTTAAATAATGTCGTCCATAAATAACCAGCACGCACAATATTGATTGCAATATTTTTTGCTAAAAAATGTCCACCGATTGGGCCACTATGGTACTACTCCAATATCCTTTTTGCTTGCTCTTGTGTCACACACCTTAATAAGATGCCATTGAAGTTCCTCTTGAAAAGAACTCCCTCCAAGAGTACATAGCCATTATTCTACAATCGATAAAAATTCCTTTTAAATGAGGGGAGGTTGGTCAGGTACCTTCCTATTTGCATGAAATTAATTTTATCATGCAACCAATCGTCTTTGAAACTCTCTTCATTCAGCAAAACGGGTTCCGGGACTTCAACCTCAGTCATTGCTTCGTTGTTTCCAGTCAATATTCACACAATCCCTTTCCTTTCATAGTCTTGATTGGCTTGATCTTGATGTCATACTCTAGAATCTTGGTTATCTAGTTAGCCCGTTTCTCAATGATTTCACCTTCCATTATATATTCACGCACACTAGAGTATGGTATAGAAACAATCACCTTGTTAAATGATATGAGGTGTTAGAACTTCTTCAGCCCCTTTACAATAGAAATATCTTGCTTCTCCACAAATTTGTACTTTACCTCATAATATTTTAGAGTGCACGAATAGAAGGTGATGGGAAATTCTCTTTTATGTTTGTTGTCTTTCTACATCAGGATAGTAGCGATACTCGTGCTACCACCAAAGACGTACATGAGGAAGTCTTTCGACAAATCCAGATTAACCAACATGGGAGCAAAAGAGATGACTTCTTTAATTTGTTCGAAAGATTTTTTGGCTTTCATTGTCCATTTGAAAGCTTGGTCCTTTTTCAACATCAAGGTGATGGGTCGAACAATCCCTGCAAATTCCGGTATGAACCGGTTGATGAAGTTAACCTTGCCCAAAAAATATTGAACTCCTTTTTTCTTGGCGGGCAAAGGGAGTTCTTTGATCGCTTTAACCCTTTTTGGGTTGATGGAAATACCTTCCTTTGAGATGACATAACCCAACAACTTCCCTTGTGGGACCCCAAACACACATTTCTTTAGGTTCAGAGAAATCTCGAACTCCTGGCACTTCTGGAAGACAAGCTCAAGATGATTAAAATGATCTTCAATAGATTTTGAGAAAACCATCAGGTCATCTAAATAAATAAGGATGATCTTATTTATCAAATCCCTGAAAGCAATATCCATGGATTGTTGGAAAGTGGCTCTGACATTTGAAAGTCCAAAGGGCATTTTAGCATAAGCATATGTTCCCCACTTGGTGGTAAACGTCATTTTGTGTTGGACCTCTTCCTTCACCCAGATCTTATTGTAGTCGGAGAAACCATCTAACATTGAAAACATCTCAGAACCAACAATTGTTTGAAGAATTGCCTCCATTGAAGGCAGAGGGTAGTGGTCCTTTAAAGATTCCCTATTTAGGTCTCGAAAGTCAACACATAGTCGTATATCACCATTCTTCTTCCAGATCGACACTAGGTTAGACACCCAAGTATTGTGTTTGATCGAGAACACTATCTAGGATTCAATCAACTTCTTTAATTCTTGAGCCATTAGCGACTTGATCTTTGGATTTATTGACCTCTGCTTTTGACACACGGGTTTTATCCTTCTAGTAGCTCAATGGTGTGTTGGATAATCCCGGGATCATATAACTTAAGATCATCATATGACCATGCTACCACACTCAAATACTTCTCACAAAAATATTTCAACCTTTCTTTATTCTTCTACAAGACTCCTTTTCCGACCTTAAGCCTTTTATCTCCTCCGATGTGCAAATTGGCATAATCGCCTTTATGAGCTACAAATCTTCTCTTTTCATTTCTTGCATCATCAAAATCAAACAAACTCTCAAGAGTAACCAAACCTTTGGGAAGCTTATTTGATTTAAGCTAGACCACTTGATCTTTGTAGGCCTCAACGATCTTTGGATATAACTAGTCAGAAAATTCTCCAGACAATTGGAGAAATGATGCGATATGAGAATCACTATCAAACACTTGCCATTTTTTATCATTATTTGGAACTGCAGGCTGCACAATCACTCGCACTGAATGTTTGTTATCAATTAACTCATAAGTTGGCTCAAACTGAGATTCAACCACTACCATTTAGTTTGCTTCAGAGTTCTACCCTCTAGGTACGGCTTGGATGTTGAATGCCTCGAAGCCTTCAATCAAGTCCCAGATCCTATGTTGGTATGATCGTATACAAACATTCTCGGTAGCTAATAGTCCTCAAATTTGGTTAACCACCAATTCTGAATCTCTGAACACCTGTATTTTATTTACACCCATTGGTTTCACTAAACTCAAGTTGTGGACAAGGCCCTCATACTCTGCTTCGTTGTTTGAGCACGCGAAATGGAAATGGTATGACCTTAAGGTCTTTTCTTTGGATGGAGATACCAAATATATTCTGACATCAGCTCCTACTATGCATCTTGCTCCGTCATATTGCAAGGTTCATAACTCTAAGTCCCCTTCACTCTCAGACTCTTTAGTCACTCTGGGCATAATCTGATCCTCCTCATGTATGACGTATGTTCCCAACCCAGTTGCATGATAGTTTCCAAAAGGTTTTGTGCTTATAAATTCATTCAAGAGAGCTTCTTCATTTTCAGTCTGGGAACTGATTGCTTCTTCATCCTCAAGAATCTTGGCATTGAGCATCTTGTGTGGGGTAATTGAGGTATGTGTTGCCTCAAAATTGATCATGGATTCATCTGCCACATGATTAGAATGTAGATTTTTTGACAATATCTTCATCTTAGCTCCATGTTTGGTTCTTAAGATCAGGTGCAACCGGTCTAAAGAGAGGTAACCTCCAACATTTGCAGTGAATTCTCAGGACAAACATATCTTGAACAAGGAGGGACGTCAATGAGCACGGTGTCTTGGTTCACAGTAATTTTGGGGCAAGAAAACAACATCATGGGTAATTCTTTGATCACTCTACGGTTTCAACCCTATTTCCGTTGAGTTGCATGACTCCCTTTTTAAGAGTCTCATATTTGAGTCCTAGAGCTTCAACTACTTGCTTGGGCATGACGGTGGTGCTAGCACCAGAGTCAACCATACAATTATGCAGTACTTTTTTACCAATGATAAGTGTTAGAAAGAAAGGCTTGGGTTTGGGCTTACCCTCTTTTCTGACCTTCTTTTTCGCTGATTATTTTTCCAGAACTCTGTCTGGGCTTGGATTGGTTGTCTTATCTTTTAAGGGTTGCTCGAGCATCTTTATGCCCTCTTCTCCCAATAATGCCTTTTGTAATAGCAAATTTTTCTTCGAGATGGCCAGGATATCCCACAAAGAGACATTAGTAGAATGTTTATTTTAGTTGTTCCACCACGTTGAATGGCATTCATGACTGATGAGCTATGGTAGTTGGCTCCTTCTACCTCACAACTGGTGCGCCCAACTATTTGGAAACTATCGGGGTGGCCATGGGAGCTTTCTCTTTAGAAGGAGGTGGATTCTTGGGACATGGAAAAGCGGCCCTAGACTGTTGTGGAATTGATGATACAGTCGTTGATAGATTGGGCATTGGATTAGCTGAACCTTTAGTTTGCAAGGATGTGAATTCTCTAGTGAGCCTCCGCTTGGAATGAGTTTTGTAATCTAACTGTACTTATAGTGCTTGGATCATGGGAATTTCATTCGGGTATGCTGACTCCTCTCCTTCCATCCAAGAAAAGAGTGTCTGATCCAGAGCTATCTCTAGCTCTTGTTCTATAGAAATCCCTTGCATTTGAGCGGTGAGAACTGTGTTCTCCATTTGTTGAGAGGAAAATGCATAACCTCCGGAATCAAGCATGATGCCTTGACTACGTTGCTTTGCTATCTTCTGTTGTAAATTCCCTTGTAGGAAATTTTGAGGCATGTGTACATCATTGCAAGGGAAGAACCATGGATTAATCTCCTCGACAAGACTATTTTGTCCTGCTACTAGCTCCTTATTTGAACTAGGATAGATAGTCTACATCGACATAGTCACAGGCACGATCAGATGGCTCTATTGAGCTTGGGTATTACTGCATGATCTATCCTGCCTTTGATTATGCTAAAAAGGAGGTTTCCCACTTTGGTAGTTTTGGTAAGAAGGCTTCTGGTAGGTATATTGTTGCCGCTTCATACTGTTTATCTCATTTTTCATAGCTTGCAACTGCTCGCTCATGTCATTCACCTCAGTCACTAGGGGGTATTCACTGGAGCGAAGCTCGACATCATTCCCAAGTACACATACATAGACAGTGTGGAGGCCCGGGAGTGCTTTCTGAAGCTACCTCTGGTTCTACTATGGTCGATTCTAGGAACAATGGCATGATAGGTCATAGTGCCAACTTTTCGGCAGCAATAAGATTGTTCTTCG
Source organism: Sequoiadendron giganteum (assembly GCA_007115665.2). Taxonomy (NCBI): domain Eukaryota; kingdom Viridiplantae; phylum Streptophyta; class Pinopsida; order Cupressales; family Cupressaceae; genus Sequoiadendron; species Sequoiadendron giganteum. The sequence goes on from CM021105.1 coordinate 556,834,988, forward strand.
CGGTGACAACAAGGCTATATGCATTGGGTAAGGTATTCCCGCTGAGAGATTGTAGCATCACAAAAATATTAGCATTTATAGACTTTAGATAGAACATGAACGCCAAATTTGGAGGTGGCCGACTGCAGATAGGGACCCTCTTCTGAGTCGGATGAAACTGAACATTGAAATCGATCAAAGCTTCATGAAGAGCCCGCTTTATATGAGACAGTTGGTGATATAGTGAAGATATGTCACCATTATTTGAGAAGCACTCGTAGAAAGGATTTTTGAGCTAATCCCAAGTGCCAATTGTATTAGCTGGAAGAGTAAGATAGCATTCCAATGCCTTCCCTCTGAAAGAGGCTGCAAGCAACCACAAAGCCACGTTTTGGTTAGTAATGCCATGGACCAGACATACATCAGCCACATCTTGGAAGTGTTCTGTTGGAGTTTTTGAATCATCCCCAGTGAACTTTGGGATAACCTTTAAAGAGAAAGTTGGGATTGGAGCCCACACTACAAGTGGTACAGGGAATATCAAAGGACTACCAGCATCTCAAGCTACAAAATTTCTAGCCATCTGCGCCAGGGGAGTTTGAGCTGATGTGTTAGCCTATTGACTTCTTGCCTTGATCGAAACTAGTGGTGGTACAAGTAGGCCAATAATTCTTATGATTTGAGACCTAGTGACGGGCCTATGTCTCATGCACTCCTTTATTTTATGAGAATTTTAGTTGGTCTCACCGGGTGTGCCAGAAAAAAAAGAATTGTTGATGCAAAATTTTGCACGCAACAACCTTATGAGAAACTTAGTTATTGGGGGACTTGTGCACATAACTAAGTAACCTCCAGGATTTTATCGAAGTTGGCTCTTCATTTTTTAAATGGGGGGGAGAAAAGGGAACAAACACAAACATAAAATAAATAAATATAAACTAAGGTGATGCACCAGATCAGTAATGAGATAAGTAAGCACGTTGTTGAAACAAAGGCTCGGGTAGTAATTATCGTATATCAAATAGACGATTCCCAGCACTGTAAACATAAGAACATCAAACCATTTGCATAGTATAACCCATACAACATAAGCTAACACAAAAGAGTAGCAACATGATTTGTACTACACTAGGCTACATAAATATTATAAAAGCTTGGAATAGATGTTTGCATATTTCAGAAAATGCAAGCACAATTTAATGTCTTATCAAATGCTTGAAAATAGAGAGGTCAAATAGAATGGCACAGTTTGTGATTTCAAATTTAATATCAAACACTACAGAGGCTAATTCCTAGTGCTTAGTAAATTTCATCCATCTAACAACAACAATAAAATGAAGAAAGGGTTGCTTAAATTAGCCAAGCCACCGCCTGAAAACTCCAACAGAAGAGATGCTTCAATGAAGCCACCCACGTGAAAGAAGGAACGGTTGCACGCCAGCAAGGGCACTCTGAAGAGAGATGGGCCATGCAACAACAAAACAAAAAGGGTACACAGTGCCAAAATAGAAACGGTTTGAACAACCCTCGAGCAAAAATAATAGACGCTCGAACAAACGCCACACAGAAAGCTCCCAAGAAAGGTAACTACGGTGTGGGCCCCATTCGAACAAAAATCAAGTCGAGGTGACGTGCGACGTGGCAAGCAATCGAAGCCCAGCCAAAGAGAAAAGAAGCATCTAAAGGGAAACCCCGATAGGAAGCCATGTGGCAAGCAATTGAAGCTTGGCAAAAGGGAAGAGAAGTGTCCCGAAGGGAAGCCCCGATAAGACGCCATGTGGCGATGACCGAAAAGCTGTGAGCGACATCAGAACCAAAGGCAAAGCCACGAAAGAAGAAAAAACATGAAGGAAAAGAGCGGTAAGTGAATAAACATTCACAATTGTCATATACGAGAGATCCTCAAAAGTTGTTCCCCACAAACATTGATCATTTTTGAAAAAATGTAGCTTTGCAATATAGGTTTGTTCATTTGTAGCTCTTCAGTATATTTTTCATATATCTTCACA
>CM021105.1:556838157-556945141 GCA_007115665.2 Sequoiadendron giganteum
GTTTATTGAGAAATCCTTCAAAGACTTTGTTTAGGACTAGGCATATAGAGTTTTCTCACAAATCTGAGGGCATACATTATCATAGCAAGCTTAAGGAGGTACAATGGAAATGAATCATGGAGGAGAGAAGATTGGGTGAGATTGTTCTAGTTTCATTCATTTTCTCATTTTATCTCTAATGTACTTCATTGTTTGTTGGATTTTATTTAATATATGCATGCATTATTAGACTAACAATCTATTTTGCAGAAATCCTACATTACATTGGTGAACCCGACCCATTAACACATTTTACAGGTTCTCATATGACCTCGGTTTTTTGTTTTGTAGGTACAAGACTACGAAACGACACAACTGCCAGCCTTCGTGACACAAATGCTTTGTTGTGCCGCATTTGCACTCGTAGATGAGGCATTCGACCTGTAAGAGCCACATTCATAAGCGCCACATTCGTAAGCGCCACATTCGTAAGCGCCACATTCGATCTCGCAAATGATGCATTCAACATATCACAACGCACTTGACTCCTCGAGCGACGTAATTGACCTGTTGTGCTGCATTTGACATTCTATGATGCAAGTGACTGGTAAACTTTTTTTTTCAGTTTTCCTTCAATTTCTATTTTTTTTATTCTCTTTCTTTTATGTTTCTAGATTAGCGATTTTTTGTGTTACTAATATTTCTAGTGATAGCATGTGTCCAGCTGGATTAAATTAGTTTGCTTTGCTGTTTCAAACAATTTGCATCTTTTCACGCATTGGTTAAAAATAACATACATGCAAATGCATATTGGTTAAAAAGAACAACTCACTTTGTTTCTCATTGGGTTTAAAATAAACTTCTAGATTAGAAAATACTAAAAATGATTAAAATGAACCCTCTTGTCTAACAAACACTACAAACGGATAAAATGAACACCATGTATATTTTTTTTGTTCACATTTCAATTTGGGTTTCAAAAGAACACCATGCGAGTGTGATCTGAAATATTCATGTGCTCTCTCTTTGTTTTTAAACAAAGATCGATCAAACTATGAATATTTTTGGTCACTTTTGTTGAACCTTAGAAAATTGGGTCTGGTTTGGTGGGAAAAAGTACTCACCCCAAAGTGACTCAAATTGACAACGAAGCTCTTTAGCTGAGCTACTTCTGACTCGTATATAAATGTGAATCCTAAGGGAAAACCTAGGATTACGAGCGCAGATATGTCATACGGACCAAGTAGTACTCCTCAAAACCCTATTGAGCTTAACCTCTTCAGGCTGGAGTACCTCCATAATGGAGTTTAATCTTGGCCCCATGTATGACCACTCGAATGGATGTCCAAATTAAATCCTTTATTTTAGCAAGCCAAAAACCTTTTATTCTTTGGTGCAGCAACGGTCGTTACCAAGGCACCCGCACCTGCGCAGTTCATAGTAGAAATGATCAATCTGCCATGGGAGTTTCATGGAGATTGGAAGCTTGGTTTCCCTAAGAAGTGTGTGCATTATAAGGGGGAGCCCGTGGGGCCAAGCTTCTGAATTCATTCGCTACAGATATGCAGTTAGCGAGATCCAAAAGAATATTGTCTTTGCAGCCTTAGGATTTTTCTTGTCAATGTCTTCAAAGTGATTATTTCTCATCTTTTCAACACCAAGTGTTTGTCAAAATGTTTTCAAAAAAATCCCACAAACTTCAACAAAATTGAACATAAGAAAAAATATGGGTCCAAAATTGCCAAATCGGCAAAATCATCTTTTCCAAAAAAAATTGCTTGTTGTGACGCAAACGCTCTGTCAAGCTGCAATCGCTATATTTTGAGCCACAATCACTCTGATGAGCTGCATTTGATGCATTCAGAGTCGCAATCACTCTAATGCACCACATTTGAAACATACCACACCACATTCGTCATATCGAGCCGCATCTGTCAATACCAAACCGCATCCGCCATATTGTGTCACAATCGACATTTTTTGAACTGCATTCGCTAATGTGAGCCACATTCGCTCTATCGTACCGCATTTGATGCGACGCATTTGCAATAAATTCACAAACCATCTTTTAACTGTCAAAACCAAAATTCCACAACTTGTCTTTAATTCAATCAAGTCTTCCTTCACTGTTATAGTTCAAACCAGACTCTAAATTGTTCAACTTCCCTCAAACATTGCATTATAGGTACCATTTTTTAGGATCACAATAGGATTCCATTTCCATTCCACTAGATGCATTGGTAACTTCACCATCTCCTTAGACACTTACTTTTGCAAATTTTAGGAGTAGACTCTTACCATTCATTGTCAAAACTTTGCATTCATTATTAGGTTATCATTGGACCCAATTACCTCTTGTAATTTAGTCACATCTTTTGTGAATTATTTCCCACTCATTAGTCTAGTGTGGAAACTTCACTTTGTCCTGTTTTAGTCCTTTTATGGTCCATTGGTATTCCAAACTTGAATCATTGTCAAAACTTTGTTTTCTCAAGTTATCCTCCTTAGATCCCTCAATAGTAAGTACATCTTAGGCTCCTTTAGTTGCATACCATTTGACATCTCCATTTTAGTATCACACCTTTTGCATTCACAATTATTTGTGCTCATTTTGGTCTCATTTGCATCTCATAAACATTCCTAAAAGTTCCAAAAAACCCAAAAACATAGTGTCATATTTAGATCATTTTCCTCAAATCATCCCCAAGTTGAGCAAGACTTTTATGGTTGAAACTAGACTACAGAAAAAGAAAAGACTCGTGAATTCCTTTGGAAGGGACACCAACTTTCTTGGTTTCACAACTGGCATGGATTCTTTCCCTGATGACACGAATAATCATTCTTATAATATAGGAAACTCCAACATCAATCCTTTCAATGAGATGAACATCACACCCTCTCCACAAGACCTTTTTGAACAATTCATCCGCAGAGACTCAAATGGGGAAGTCTTTGAAGAAGACATATTAGTTGTTGCCCAATACCCAAAATTTGCTACTTTTGTGGAAGAAGTAGGCTTAAATGGATCTTCTAGATTCCTAGCTATGCTCCTTGACCAAGGGGATAAGTTACCAAAGGTATTTGGTCTTAACACCCTTAGAGCAACTTCTCCCAGTCCACCATCACACAATCCTTCCATGGGAGCTTCTTCACAAAATATCATCAACACCATCAATGCTACCTCCCTTGGTCATACTACCACCACAACCAACACGACATCTATTGGGGGATCATCTTCCCATCCCAACACCACATCACAATCCATCACCCAACAAACATCCACCATCCCTTCACAAACAATGGGTATAGCCACCTCAAATCTCTTTAGAACTTCATCTAGTTCCATAGGGGCATCAACAAACCTATTATTAGGTTTTTCAAATGCTATGGCAACCAACTCATCCAACCCTTTTGGGAGAAATAAACAAAGAGTTGTCATACAAGGCACCCAACCTACTTCCTCACAGGTTAATACCAACATTCTTGTGACCCAAAACACCAACATTCCTCATGGCCACAATCTCTTATTTGGTCAAGGCAATCAGGGCGCTCAATCTTTCACTCCATTTGGTCATCAACAATCCCAAAATCAATAAGGCCCTCAATCCTTCACTCCATTTGGGCATCAACAAGCTCAAAATCAATGAGGCCCTCAATCATTCACTCCATTTGGACATCAACAAGGTCCTCAAATTTAGTCCAACATGGCAGGATCTCACATCCCCACTTATGCTTCTCAAGTCCATACACAACAACACATCCCTCATCAAAACACTCATTTCCAATAGCCGCATAATAAGAACACTCATTTTTCTCACCGACAACCAATTCCAAATCAACACATCTCATTACAACAGGTGGGCACTCAAGCCATCCCTATCACCAACATGTGTGATGCTACCAACAACCCAATTGTGGAAGCACTCAGACTCTGACTCGCTGCTCTTCAAACGCAAGCGAAGACCTTGCAAAAATCCAATAAAAAGTCTTACATGTCACATGACTTGTGCCCATATCCATTTGACACAACCTTGTATATGCCACTCTTTCCTCATGGATATGTGGTACCTCATTTTTCTAAATACAAAGGCAAAACGAACCCTATTGAAAATATAAGAGAATTCACCACTATTTGCATGGACATTGCATATGAGCAAACATATCTCATGAGAATTTTTTTCTAGAAGTCTCATAGGTCATGCACTAGAATGGTTCTCTCTATTTCCTAAAGGAATCAAAACATGGGATGAACTAGCAAACAAGTTTGTTGAGAACTATGCCTATAACATTGACACAGATATCGACATTGCCTCCTTATGCAGACTTACCCAAGAGGATGCAAGAGAGACTTTTATCCCAATTTTTTAAAGATGGAGAACCTTAGCAAGCAGATATCTGGTAGAAATACCTAAAAAGGAGAAAGTCACCATATTTGTACAAACTCTCCTAGGACCACTAAGGTATGGATTACAAGTCCATTGTTGCACCACCTTTGTTGACCTCGTTGAAAAGGGTGTTCAACTTGAGAAAGCCTTGATCGCCAAAGGTGAATTCAAATATGGAGGCAAAACCATCAATACCACCACAAATAATAACCCAAGTAGCTCAAATGACAAAACCAAATATTGGGTTAAGAACAAACACATCACCAATGACGGTGTAGTCGATGCCAAAACTGTAAATGCCACAGGTCATGTGCTCACAATCAAAGGAGTGCAAAATAAAAATGTACCTATTACTACACCATCACCAACTACCAATGCTATTCAAAAAAATCCTACTCAAGCTAATCAAAGGTAGTTGCACCAACCCCGACAATTCAAAAATTCTCATACACCCCTTTGGGTGAACCTAGTGAAATTGTCTTGAAGAAGCTTCTTCAAAACAACATGATAATGCTGGAAGAACCTAAACCATATGACCCTGGCCAGTTCAGGCCATCATGATGGGATGATAGCGCATGTTGTGATTACCACTGTGCCAAAGGGCACAAAACCTCCTCTTGTCGTCAGTTGTGAAATCTGGTGCAAGATCTCATTGAAAATCACACCATGAGTTGGGTGGTCAACCATTCACGTCTAATGCGGATCATACTATTCACTAGAAGCCACTGTAAGATCATGGTAAACCTTCCTCATCTGGCATGAAGAATACCAATAATCAAGCCAATCACGTCCGTCCTACCTACAATAATGTTCGCCCTGCCTACAATTATCTCGGTGGTACCATTATTAACAATCTTCATGTTTTTGATGAAGATAAGTGTGTTAATACCATCACTATTAAAAAGGCCCCACAATGCAATGTCACCATGTGTAAAGACAAGGTCACCATCCCAGGTCCCTCTGCACATCAACCTAAGATCACCATACCTGGTCCATTTGCCAGACAGTCAAACCCTAAACCATAATTCAACCTTATTGAACAATTGAATAAAACACCCACTCAAATATCCATTCTCGAATTGCTTTATATCTCACCCGCACATAAATCCATCTTGGATAAAGTCCTACAAGAGTCATCTATCCCAACCAACATTGATGTCAACCACTTTGAGACTATGGTTGGATATCTGAATTTGCTTCATCACACCACCTTTTCGGACATTGACTATTCCTTGCCCAAACCATCTCATAATGATGCCCTTCATATTGAGGTTTTTGTGCACAAACATAAGGTCAGATGAGTCTTAGTAGATGGCGAAGCAGGATTGAAAATATGCTCTTTAAAATTGGTTAAAGCTCTTGGCTTCTTTGATGCATGTGTAGATGCTAGAAAGAGCATTGTCATCAAGGCATATGATGATGAAGAGCATTCTTCTAAAGGCGTCATTACAATTCCACTCCGAGTAGGACTAGTTATGATATATACAACATGCCAAGTCTTGGATTGTGACATACATTATAATATCTTACTTGGTCACTCCTGGATTCATGCTCTAAAGGCCATTCCATCCAAATACCACCAATTCCTGAAACTCCCTTTTGATGCTACGAAAATCACTATCCTAGGAGATCCTGATCCATTTCAATACTATACCAATCTGTGAGCTACTACTGAGCACCAAGTACCCATCAATCAGGAAGCCTGAGCTTCCACTTCGTCCAAGTATATTGACCCATCTGCACTCACCAAATCATCCATTCCATCACCTTCTGCCACACCATCTTCCTCGGCCTCCATACCAAGTAAAGACTTTCAGATCCAGGACCTTGGTTGTGGAGAATTCAAATTGAATACAGCTTATTGTATCACCACAATACCTAAGCCACCTAAAATCTATGGTAGACCATGTTTTGTAATCGAGCCCAAAACAAATTTCAAGGTTCCACCAAAAAGTGTTTTCACACTATGGGGCAATATGTGTAATGAAGTCATTATCGACATAGATAGTTGGATCTACAAAGACCCAGAAGAGATACCTCCACTACCATTGCATCTCTATGGAAAAGGCTATGATATATGCAAAGACCTAGGCTATGATGGCACAAGTGGCCTTGGAAATGACAGCAACAGAAGGAGGGAACCTATCATCATGTCTGCAAGACCAAGGTACGTAGGGATAGGGTATGACCAACTCAGAACTGACGATCAACGTACCTATGAACTTTCAAGTGAGGGTGTAATGGCTACAGAAAGTGTCGAGACATGCAAAGAATCCCTTCTCGAAAATGACTCAAATGAATGGGAATGGAGATAAAAAAAAACCTAAGTGATTATGATATTGATGAATTATTCCTGGATCTTGGCCAACTCCCCTTTGAAGAACGATTCCAATAAGAGTATAACATTGACCCTATTGATTGACATTCCAAAAATAAGAAATGGGTAAGCATTCCTTGGAATCCAAAAGAACATAAGGTGTCGTCGACAACACCTGAATCATCCCACCTCATTCCTGAGCCCACCCATGAGCCTAGCTTATCTGAGCCCACTATCCATACTTCTGAAATGCCAACCACTAGTCATGATGCTGATAATTTTATCCTATATTATGACTTTGACTTGGACTCATCTAACGCGGAGTATCGTCCATCCATTGTATCTAACATGGAAGTTAAAATTGACAACTTTGCCTTTACACTTGAGGAATCAATTTACACACTTTTTGCATCCTCCCCATCTTTTACCAGCATTGACGATGGGATCCCCCTTGTTTACCCACAACTGATTGACTGGGACCAACAATCTCCACCAGTGATGGAAATCTTTTAGAATGATGAGGCAATCACATAATTCTTGGGGCTCCAGGAAGGTATTTTGTGGGGTGATCAAAAAATAGGGTTTTCCATTGATCTAGATTGTGCAACTTATTTCGGGGAGACTGTGCAATCCTCCAGTCACAAAAATACAAAGAATAAAACAAAAAAAGAAATGTCTTTAGGTGAAAACCGCAAGGCACCTTCTGATAGTAAAATAGTAAAAACAAAGGATGTATCTGAAGGTGAAAACCTCTCTGAGACGCCTAAGGATGGAGGATTGGAATTTCTTCCCGTAACACAGGAAAAATCAGCTATGCTCATTGAAGACACAATAGAAGTTAACATAGCCACACCAGAGAATCCCAAAATGATTCTCTTGGCCACATCATTGTTAGAGGAAGACAAACCCGAATTTCAACAATTCTTCACAGACAAGAAAGTTAAATTCACATGGTCATATGTTGACATGCCAGGCCTTGATCCCGAATTGGTATTACATCATCTTCCTCTAATCCCAGGAATCAAGCCAATCAAACAAAAGTTACACAAAATGCATCCACATATTGAACTACTTGTAAAAGTTGAGTTAAAGAATTTACTGGATGTTGGGTTCATAAGGTCAATAGACTATGTTGATTGGATATCCAACATTGTCCCTATTTCAAAGCCAAATGGACAAATTTGTATCTGTACGGATTTCAAAGATTTGAATAAGGCTTACCCAAAGGATGATTTCCCCTTATCAAATATAGACATGATTGTTGATCTCATGGAAGGGTATGAGATGCTATCTCTCATGGATGGTTTCTCAGGTTATAACCAAATCTGAATTGCAATAGAGGATCAACATAAAATGGCATTCACCTGCCCATGAGGAACATATTGTTGGAATGTCATGCCTTTTGGCTTAAAGAATGCAAGCGCCACATACCAAAGAGCTATGAAAACAATCTTTCATGACATGATGCATAGCCTAAAGGAAGATTATGTGGATGACCTATTGGCAAAATCTTTGACAAGTAAATATTATCTCAAAGTCCTGGATAAAATCTTTAGACAGCTTGAGGATTACAAGGTTCGTTTGAACCCCAAAAAATGTGTCTTTGGAGTCACTTTAGGCAAGTTGTTGGGATACATAGTTTCACGACGAGGCATTGAGGTTGATCCTACAAAAGTAAAAGAAATTTTGGACATGCCTCCACCAAAAGGAATCAGTGAGTTGCAAACACTTTAGGGAAGATTGCAATCTATCCGCCGCTTCATCGCACAGTAGGCAGACAAGTGTCAACCATTTCAATATCTGTTACGCAAAAGCATTCCTTTTGTATGGATGGATAAATGCCATGTAGCCTTTGAAAAAAATAAGGAATATCTATTGACACCACTAGTCCTGATGCCACCCATTGAAGGCAAGCCATTGATCCGGTATGTCTCCGCAACTACAAATGCATTGGGGGCATAATTGGCAAAAAATGATAATGAAGAAAAAGAACGAGCCATGTACTACATCAGTCGCACTCTGATAGGATATGAGCTCAACTACACAACCACTGAACAGGCATGCCTTGCAGTTGTCTTTGCAGCGTAGAAACTAAGACACTATATGTTGAGCCATCAAACATATTTGGTAGCCAAGATTGACCCACTAATGTATCTTATAAGCCGGGTGGCATTGACAAGCCATTTGGCGAAATGGGTCATGATATTAAGAGTATGACATACAATATGTTGATTGCAAGGCAATAAAAGGTCAAGTCATAGCAGATCAACTTGAAAATGTGCCAATCCAAGTCACTCATCCGTTGATAGCTGATTTTCCTAATGAATCTATCTTTCACATAGAACCAACCTTACCATGGAAACTATACTTTGATGGGTCCCACACCGGTCATGGCTCAGGAGCTAGCATCTTATTTATCACACCACAAGGGGATTCAATTCCTAAGTCATTTGAGATCACCTTCCCTTGTACAAATAACATTTTCAAAATATGAGGCATTGGTCACAGGTCTCAAGATAGCAATTAAATGGAAAATTCGGACATTGCTCGTATTCAGGGATTCTCAGTTAGTCATCAACCAAGTGAATGATGATTATGACACAAAGAATGAAAAGTTGCTTCCTTACAAACGAATGGTGGATATTTTCCTAATGTATTTTAAAATGATTGCATTTGAACAAATCCCAAGGACACAAAATAAGGCAGTTGATGCAATGGATACCATTGGATCTCTCTTAGACATCCCTAAGAATGTGTCACAATTTGAGTTCTTAGTGGAACAGTTGTTGATGCTTGCATATGATATTCCAGAGTCAAAAATGGTGTGCGATATTGTTTGTCCCAGTTTGCCTTGGTACGAGGACATCTTAAGTTCCAAACCCTCCCACCCAACCTCTCCAACAACCAAAGAAAGTCCTTTATCCAAAAAGTGGCTAGACATACCATCGTCAGTGACACCCTATACTGTCGCGGCTTTGATAACACCCTTCTTCATTGTCTCGACATTGATGAAGCCCAAAGAACTTTATGAGAAGTGCATGAGGGTATATGTGGATCTCATTCGAGTGGTCCAACTTTAGCTCAAAAAGTCACCAAACTGGGATACTATTGGCCGACATTAGACAAAAATGCTCTTCAATTTGTCAAAACATGTCGAAAATGCCAGGTGCATAGTGACCTAATTCACGCACCTGCATAGGAGCTCAAACCAATCACTTCTCCATGGCCTTTCACACAATGGAGATTCGACCTCGTGGGTAAGATCCATCCTTCCTCTTCTAACAGCCATAAATTCATAATCATCGCCACTTAGTATTTTACTAAGTGGATTGAAGCCATCCCCCTCACTTACATCACTAGTAATAAAATATCCAAGTTTATCCTAAATTACATCATTTTTCGGTATGGTGTCCCACAATCCATCATCATAAATAACGGTAGTCCATTCAAAAATTAGGACATTTGTGAGCTCTATGAGCGATTCCACATCCAACATCATTTCTCCACCCCATATTACCCACATGGTAACGACCAAGCTAAGGTGTCAAATAAAACAATTCTTCGCATACTCAAGAATACCATCAACGACGTTGGTCAAGATTGGCACCTACAACTTAATCTTGCTTTATGGGCCTATCATACCAACATCTGTACCCCCACTAGAGCCACTCCATTTTCCCTGGTCTACGGATCAGAGGCTATATTGCCCATCGAGGTCGAAATTCCTTCTCTCTGAGTCTCCTTGAAAGGAATGATTGATGATGAAGAGTATAGACAGTCTCACCTACATGAGCTAGAAATGTTACAAGAAAGATGAAAAAATGCCTTAAATCATTTGTAGGCATATCAAAATCATCTCTACCAGAGTTACAACAAAAGTGTAATGGTGAGAAAATTTGAAATCGATGACTTGGTCCTCATGCAGAACCTGAGAAATCAGGCGGACTATGAAAATCCTGGCAAGTTTGAGGCTAATTGGCTTGGTCCTTATATCATTACCGTCGTATTCAGTTCTGGAGCTTATCAGTTGGCCATGCTGGATGGAGAACAGTTGATAGAACCCATCAATAGCTTACATCTGAGAAAGTTCTACACATAGCATCAGAGAGCTAGGGCTAAAAACCTACAAAATACAAAAAAAATGAAAATAAAAATCGTCCCTTGATGAAAACCTGGCAAACAAGCGTCTTGGTGACATCAAAAAAATTTAAAAATGGCAAAAATAGTAAAAAGAAATGAATTCATCCAACAGTGAAAACCTGACAAACAAGCGCTTTGGATAAGTACCATGGTGAAAACCTATCAAACAGGCACCATGTGTATTCAATCATTGCTTTGCCATCTACTGTTACTCAAATCGACCTTTATCCATTTTTCATAATCACAAAGGCCTAACAAATTCATGACATTTGTCCTAAGTCCTGTCGATTCTGACCATGGTTAGCATTTGGTTGATATCATCCCTTGCATATCCTTGCCTTTTCCCTTTGTCTACCTATCTCCATATCATTTGACTCGGGTAATCCTTGATCTGTCTAGGGGCAAGACCTTTATCATGTAACTGCAGTGGGTGGTGCACATGACCCCGCATTCTGAAAAGTCCTGAAAAGATAAAAAAAATCTAAAAAAGTCATGAAAAAAAACTATTTTTTTAAAATGTCCTGAGAAAATCCAAAAATAGAGTCAAACTCAATCTGATCAATTCAATCGATCATTTCAGTCAATATTTTGTCCATGTCTGAACTACGTTGTCTCTGCGTATTTGCTACATAGGAAAGATTCATCTTTTGAATCCCCAAGACATTAGGTTAGTCTTTCTAGGTTGGTCAAAATAAAATCATGATTCAATCTTTTGTCCTTAGGACAATGTCATTGGTCGTGTTGAACTACGAGGTCTCTGAGTGCACGACGTAGGCAAGGCCATCAATTGATGCACCCCTGAGGCCACACTAGATCAGTCCATTAGGGTTCATGGCACCAAATTTTCACACACGTCAAGTTATCTTCAAATCAAGCAAATATTTTGTCAATCTCGAACTGTCAGTCTATCGGCAATTTATTTCATCAACATTTCCAGTCAATTCAGCATGTTAGCAATGACATGTAGTCAAATTCTATCAAGACAATTCACCCTGGAAAAAATTTGGGTTCTTCTTCAGATGTGTCCTTCTGAAGAGCAACTCTCGTCATTTCTTTATGCTTTTGGATGTGTCCTTCCTAAGAATCATCAACATAATCTAGCATCTTTATGGATTCTCCTACTTCCGAGAATTGATCTCCTGGATATCAACATCATTCGGGATGTGTCCTTCCTGAATTTGATATCGCTTGACATTAAAACACTTGGCAAAATTTATCTATATTTTCATGATTATCATGATATTAGTTCCTTATGTCCTAGGAACCATGACAAATCATGATGATTATCCTTGTCTGCTTATCACTCTACTATTAGTTTCTCCAGGATGTCCTAACTTCAGGATTTAGAGAAGCAATGACATAGTACGATGATTTTTCATGTCTGTTTTTTACTATCATATGGCTAGTTTCTCAAGGATGTCCTGATGTAAGGATTTAGAGAAGTACCGATGTCTCATGATTGGTCTAGTTTTTTTGGCAGTTGGTCATGACAAAAGGACTAGAGGCAATTATGTTCCTCGTATGAGTCAGGATCATCTTTGTTTGCAACTATCGATCTACGTGATGGTTCGACCTTGCACATTATTGATCTACATCATATCATAGTGTTTTTCAGCCATCATGACATTTTCGCCCAATGGTGATTAAAGAGCAACAACTCAAATAGCACTATAGAAAAGATTTGAAGGATTTTAATTTCCACCCTAAAATGCATATCTTTCTTCGCACTAACATCCCTCTTCGTCTTCTCTTCTCTCATTTTCTGATGATATTCTGTGACATACACAAAAACAAAGTTGCGTACATGCTTGCACGAGCATTTCATATTCACATCTCACATCTGCATAAATCAATCACCATAATTCACATGGCATTTACATCCATCCATAAAATCATTATTTGCATCAATATAGAGACATCATAAATAACATTTGCATTAGCATATAAGAGTCACATCATCATCACATTACACGTTGCATACATCTCATAGTGTCATAAAAGAATCACATAAGATTTGATAAAGCATAAAATACCATAACACATACAATCATATAGACCAAATTAAAATTGCATCACATATATATATATAATCTCAAAAATGTAATGTCACAAGATAGAGTCATATGATATCCCAAAAATGGAGTTCACAGGCTCGAATATCAAAATATAAAAGTGTCTAGAAACAAGTCTTATGATGTCCCTCCTCCGTCCCATGGAGGTGAACTATGAGGTGGTTGTGGCTAACCAACCATGTGAAAAGTGACCTAGATGGGTATGTTGTCCTGAGTCTGACTCTGAGAGCCCGAGGCCTCGGTAACATGAGGCTGGCTCTGCTCTGTCTGCTATCCTGATGACACTGACCTATGACCATGCTTTGACCTATGAATATGACCTGATGAGTGCCTGTGAGAGCTGTGTGACCTGTGGCCTGGTGAGTGACCTGATGCAGTAGACCCCCCAGCACTGGTATGACTATTATTGTGTGACCTGCTGCTGTTGTGTGTCCGGGTGCCACTACCTGTCTTGTTGTAAGATCGGGACAATCCTAGGTCTCGTCTCTCTAGGGAACTGCCTACTCATATAACAACCTGTACTGCCTCCTGCTCTGTGCCATCCTAGCCAGCTCCCTAGCCATGTACCCTATTAGCCCCGCACACAACTTGGAAAACTTTGTCACCCACCAATCTGACTCCTATCGTCGGAGGACGACTTGATCCCTCTCCACCCGGGTAACCTCTAACTCTGCTACCAAGGCCTTGTTCTGAGACAAGGTCGTGTTGAGTCTTCTCGGAAGATCAATGATCCTCTGATCAATAGTGGCATCGGTAGACAAAATCGGTGATCTGTCACCCTCCTCATCCCCGATAATCATTCACTCCCGTAGTCTCCGGTCTGCCTCCTCCTCCTCCTCATCTCTCTCCTCATCCTACTGCTCAGCCCAGATCTCCTCCACATCTATAAAAAGAGGCTATCCTTTGACAAATGGATCCTCCTCTGCCCTCTCCTTCACCCTCACCTCTGCCTCCTCCTCTCCACCCCTCACCTTTGCCTCCTCCTCACCCCTCTGAGCTGCTCCCCTGACTCTTGCTCGGCTGGCATCTCTCTCCTTGCCCTCCTCTCGGATGGGTGATAATGGTGGACCACCCACCCTTGACCTAACTCTCTTGGGCTACATTCACCCTCCATCATCCCTCCTCCTCCTCACACCTCTCCCACCTCCTCCATCCCCCTCCCCCACCACCTCCATCATCTCCCCCACCCTTGACCTAACTCTCCTAGGCTACCTTCACCCTTCGTTGTCCCTCCTCCTCCTCCTCACACCTCTCCCACCTCCTCCATCCCCCCTCCCCCACCACCCCCATCATCTCTCCCACCACGGCCTCTGTCTCCTCTGCCTCCGTCTCCTCGACCCCCATCTCCCCTGCCTCCTTCTCTCCCCTCGACCCCTCTACTATCTCTCCCCCTGACCCCTCTGCCATCTCTGCCTCCATCCCTCCCACCCCGGGCTCTCCTCAGTACTCGTGGGATAACTAACCTTCGATCTATAGGTGGCAGACCATCTAGATCTGTCAAGAGGATAGGCCTATGAATCTACCACCAGGCATCGAACTCGACAGATGTACCTGCATCTATTGGACCTCCCCTCCACATCCATGGAACTACAACTAGACCATCTACCTGTTGCTCGGCCACTGTCACTGATATGGACAGCCCCTATATGGTCTCCCTAGAAGACCGTGCATACTCTGTCGTGCCTATTGGCACATCCTGTTGCTCTCCAAAATGTCGTAATACCCACTAGGGTAGGTACATCTCTATGATACGTTGACTCTGCATTGTAGGGCTGATCAAGTATCTAAACTGTCTGCACAATGATAAATGGCCATCCTCATCTGGCCACTAACCACAATCTCTGTAAGGCCTCCAAACAAAACTAATCATGGTATCAATCCTATGATGCCAATATCCAGTATCTCCAACATGAGTCTGGCTGACCGAACCCACATACAGGTAGACATACGGCATCCCATCGCCCAGTTGCTACATTTGTACTAGTGGTCGAAAGACGGGGATGCGCTCCCATGCCCATATCATGAGAAGGGTAGTCTTGCAACTAATACTATGGCCCTGGTGATAAACAACCTTGTATAGTTGATGATATAACATGGCCAACAAACAAGGCCCCCAAGCAAAAATAGTCCTTTTTCCTCGCATATGGACTAAAACATACCCCCATCCAATGGGAAATCCATGACCACGATGATTTGGAATCAGTAATCCAACAATCGGTTTCATCAACATAGCATCCCACCTAGGAAATCGATCGGCTACAATGTCCCAACCTATCTCATAACCATCCATACCCAACTAGGCACCACCGACATCCTCATACATATCTAGTAGGGTCTATCGCCCTCGGTGTGGGTCATATACAACCCTCTCTCCTTGGATCGATATGCATAGAATACGGTACACATCCTCCAAGGTGACCGTCGCCTCTCCTATAGGCAGATGAAAATAACAGGTCTCTGAGTGCCACCTCTCTCAAAGTGGTGTCAACAAACCCCTGTTTGCCCGAATAATGGGCATATAGGCGATGTATTATAACCCAGTGACATCAAGCACTGCCTCTCCCTATCGCTCAAACGGTCTCTAAAGGCGTATGTTGTCGGCCTGAACTCTCGAGTATAAATTGACACTAGTCGACTTTGCACATGCATAGACACGAGTGAACACACATGGGTTAGCATTACTAAAGTCAAAATACATCTAAAACTAAGGTTAACACAAGTCAACTCTGGTCAACCACAATTGTGTCGCATTGACCACAAATGTGTCACAACTAATCAATTGCGGCTCTACACATGGCATTTGCATCGCAACATGTCAAATGTGTCGCTTTATCTATCAATTGTGCAACCTAACAACGATTGCGTCGTTCCACATGCCAGTTGCTTCATGATTTTTCAATTGCGGCGTTTGACCTGGCAATTGCGTCACAACAGTACATATGCATCGCATATTGCCTCACTTGCATTGCAATCAGATGATTGTGTTGTTTTGCCTCGCAAATACGCAAGCGAACAAACTAGCCTAGCTACCTGTGTGGTAGAAAATGCATAGATTAAATAAACAGTAAACTAACACACCGAGGAGACATTAGATTGAAAGGAAACTAATCTAGAAGGCATAAATGCAAATTCTCGTGGCAGCAGCTTCTTCAAATTCGTCCCATCGTCCTCTATCTCCAAGGATTTGATAAAAGATGTTGGCTCTCAGTTATGTAAGCAACAACTTGTTAAAATGACAACTTAGGAGAACGAGATTGATTAAAAATGCATATTTATGACTATATGATTTAAGCTATGGAATTAAAATGTTATGATGCTAAAATGCTTGATAAAACTAAAATGCGACTATAATAACTACGTATGAAAATCTAGAATTTGAGGTCCTTTTCAACTCACAAGAGGATTGTATTTATAGATTTTTGAAGGCAAGAATCCAATTGGCCAAGATCAACGGTTGAGTTCAAACCTGTTAAGATGAACGGTGAGAGATCGAAAATTTGAAAAGAAGATGGAATTTTAAGAGATAGATGGAAGATTAAGAGACAAATGGAAGATGTGTCCATAATTAAAATAGATAATATTTAATTATGTATGGGAAATGAAAAGCTTCTTAATTAAATATTTCAAAATATTTAATTATTGAGAAGAGAAAAAACTTTTTAATTAAATATTTGAAAATATATAATTATTGAGAAGAGTGAAAATTTTCAGAAAGTGTTTTAATTAAATATTGAAAATATTTAATTAAATGTGAAATGAAGAATATCATTTAAATTTAGAATTTAAACTTGTTATAATTAATATAAATAAATTGTGAAATCTATTTAATTAATTAAGAGGAGAATAACATTAATTAAATAAACTTATTTATTTAATTAAACTAGAAGAATTGGAAAAATGAACAATATAAATAAATAATTAAATTTATTTATATGTAGATGACTTAAGAATTAAATAATTCATATTCAATTAATTAACAGGTTTGGTTAATCGTGATCATTTTTAGATGTGTACATTTTGCCCCTCTTTGAAGTGATGTGTTTTACGCATTGCTTCAAAGAATTTTGCCCCAGATTTTTAGAAATTACCAATGCTATATGCCCCCTCAAGAGATGAATCAGATAAAGATGATTTTTGAATTTATTTATTTATTTTTACTGATTTGCTATTTGATTCATCGACCGATAAAGATGATTTGATGAAAACCCCTATTGAAAGATTGATATGAAGATGAAGAATTTTGATTTTGCCTCGATTGATGATGTTTTTCGATTGATTCAGCATGTGATAGTGAATTTGTGATGATTGATTAATGATAACTAATAAGAATGATATGATAGATTGATTGAGTTTATGGACACCAGATGTGATGGATATGATAATGATCATGCACAAACTAATATGGATGCAATCTATCTAATATGCAAACTAAAATACAAAGTTGTCATTTTGTGAGCTGCTTTATGCTTTACGTTTCATCATTGAGCCTTTTGATATGTTGGAAGTTAGTACAAGCATCAAAGGATATGTTAGCACCAATGAAGACCTGAGTACCACTTTCATGATGTTTGATATAGCAAGTTAATACAAGCATCGAGGTATAATTGAACCAAGATGACCTAAGTATTGCTTGCATAAACAAACAAAAGTTAACCATTTTCCTATGCAAATTCTGAAATGTCATCAATGATACATTGTAGAGCATGTCCCATGACAAATTTGTACAATACTAATGATTAGCTTACAGACAACAAGCAAAGAAAAATCATACTTCTTCCTTGTGATTCTAGTTCAGTACATCATTGAACCGCTCCAAAAATATGATGTCATCAAATATCAAAACAACAATTGCAATTGATTTGCGTTAAGTTTATCATTCATTTTATTCAGATTAAGATCATCCAATTTGTTTTAAACATCTGACAAAATATTCATGTAGGCTCAGTCTAATTGGACAAGGTTTGTTGTTTCCGATATTCTGATTCTAGACATATATTGCTGACTACATACTAGAAAAGCTCCTAGAGGCGAACTGCATGATGATATCAGTGCTTTGTTTTGAGATTTTGTTGAAAACCAAGCTAAGGTTGATTGATCAGATTGATGGATTGATAGTTTGACTAAGTTTGTTGAGCCAAACAAAGATGATAATGAACTTGTAAACCCAAGAAAGTTGTGTTATCCTAGAGTAAAATCGTTCATAAGATGGTAGTTTGACTAAGTGTGTTAAGTCAAACAAGGTAATAATTGATTGGATTTGATTGATCAAGATTGATGAAGCTTGATTTGGAACAAAATTATTTTGATGATTTGATGTGAAACTGACACGCAAGTTAGATGTGACTAATATGAATTGTTCATAGTGATGTTCGACAAAAGATAAAGCTTGATAACGAGCGTCTTCCTATCAAAATATGCCATGGGCTAGTGATTTGGATCTTTTGGCTCACAAATGCTTGACCAATTTGATTTTACGTCTTCCAATGTTCAGATCACCACATAAGTTGGAGGATATATATCAAGATTCATTCCTAAAGCAAGATGTAAATATTTGCCCCCAATTTCTAGCAATATATGGAATGACCATGGGTGGATTCTTGAATAGGTGGATGGATAGATGGATAGATACGGTAAGCATGCAAAGGATGCCAAGGATTATCTTGTGACAAGATAAGGTGTTCGAACAAAGGAATACTCATTTGGATAGTGCTTCAAGGCTCAGATAACGTTTGGTTTAGATAGTATCAATGAAAATGACCCATGTCAAGATGTTTACCATAAACAAGTGTAAAGTGTTTACCAAATTTTGTCGAGATCAAGATAATGTAAATAGATGGTAATGGGCTAGATAAACGGTTCATGGATGAACGGATGATATGGTCAAAATTTTGTCTTTATTATGGATGCGATAAGATGCTTTCTCCTGAATTGGTGCACATAGATTCTCAATTCTACACATGACGCATGTTTGCCAGGTTTTCATCATGGTACCTATCCAAAGCGCCATCGAAATGGTTTTCGCTAGAGGATGATTTTTCTCTTTACTGTTTCCAATCCTTTTTTTTAATTTTATTTATTTAATTTTATTTTTTTGTACTTTCTGAGAGATTTTAAGTTGATGTTGAACCACCTAGTGGTTTTGATGTTGATGCTTTCGTCATAATGTGCCATCAATATCCTACTTGAATAAGTTGCTTTGCCAAGATACATGCACTTGAATGCAACTTTTGAGATCCCTGATATGCTTTTTTGATACTGGAGTTAACTTCATCTTTGTGCGCACATCACGATAGAGTGTCTTTTGAATCCTTATGATGAACGGTTGTTAGCAACACATGGTCAATGAAATAATTTGATATCATGCATTGAGGCATGGATGGAGTGCTTTTAGGAATAAAAGGTGGATCAGTTGAAAGTTTGGAACCTTTGACTCTCCAAACTTGGGAAGATGAGCAGTGATGAGTGGATATGGAAATGTGCATGGAATTAGCACCAACTGCTTGATACACTTTGAATGTTGCTTGAGAATTTTTCTTTTGCCTTTGTGGACATCTTTGATGGATACTTGCCCCTTTTTAATTTTTCCCCATAGTTTCTTTGACTAATGGAGTTTGATAGGGATAATTTTTATTTGTATTTTTTGGTATCCAAGTGTATTTGATTTGCCTAATATGATTCTTAGCTTCTTTTGCTTTGATAACGTTCTTTGATTTTTGATTCAAGTCTTTCTTTTGACGTTGGTCCAAATTTGTGGATGGGGTGATGGGTGGATGAAGATTCATGACATGGCTAGTTGTAGTATTGGCATTGGTTTCATCATAAAGATTCTTCGTGCCCTCTATGTTGACATTTGCTTGAGACAAAGTTGCCCCCAATTTTATGGAAGTATTACTAATATGTTGAGATCCCTTGATTTTTGAATAATCAAGGCCTTGATGCTTAGGATTTCCGGTAATCTGCACTAGTTCTAGGATACCTTGTTCATGTAGGCCTAATCCTTTGCCTTGATAATTCATTTGCTTAAAAAAACTATTTGCATCAGGATATGATTTACCTTGGAAACAAGGTGCTAATCCTTCTCTGCTTTGTGGTGGATCTTCAAAAGTGATAAATTCTTTATTGATAAGATAATTTTCCCTTACAAAGGTGAGTGATCCAAGTTTATAAGTGATAGGATCTTCCATAAGTGGGATGAATGCCTGATTGGTATGTTTATCTTGATCTCATGAGATATCGGATTGTAATTATCCTTCAAGAGGTGTTGATGTTTCACTGTCCTTGTAAAAGTGTTCCTCATGATTCATTCTTGATATTATTTCACATGATATTATGACCATGTGTATAAATTTTAAGAGTAAGAGACTCTTGTTTTGAATGATGATCATCTATGTGTCCATCCAAAGAAAGCATATTATGGGTAGATGGAGGAGTATGTGCTATATGGATATGATCATCATTTGCAATATATTGTATAGGTAGGAGAGTGCCCATTAGATTATTGTAGTATCTCGGAGATACGAATCCTTGATCTTGACTAATTCTGAAATTAATTTCGACATGTTTTGGATCAAGTTCTTGACATGGATCAATTTCAAAGGATGGATTTCTTTCAAAAGGTTTTTGGACATAATCATAAGGCATGGGAAGTGGCTCAATATCCTCTTGATCTTTGAGTGGACTTGGATCAAATGGTGAGTTGAGGATTCTTTCACTGTTCACAATCGTGAGATCAAAGGATGTCAATATGCCTTGGGAGGGACCATTTCTAGACCTTGGTGATAGCCGTTGATCATGCTTTGAAATATGTTCTTGAGATATGTCCTCTAACTCATTAGGCATTGTAGAGACATTTTCAATATGATCATTGGTTAATAGATCATGGATTATGTCAATAGGATCAAATATCGTCAACACTCCTTGAAATAGATCTTTGTAGGAGGGGTCTTGATCATAACAAAAAAATGGCTCTTGATGAATGTTGATTTGATCACTAGATGGGGTAGACATATCTTCACAATGCTCATTGATGGATTGATTTTGATCATTGTCTTCAATAGTTATGGTGGAGAAATTGTCAATGTTTTCAACCATATGATCAAATGATGTTGGCATTTCTTGAAAAGGTGTGATGAGCCCTTGACATGAGGATGATGGGATACTTTGATCTTGACTTGGAAAATAATCATTAGATGAAGGAGATGGAGTAGCTTGGTCATTAGATGGAAGGGAAACTTTGGATAGGATGGAAGAATTTTCATGCTCCTGGAATGTGATTGAGTCATGAGAGGGTATGGATTCATAAGATGGGGTGGAGGGAGGACTTGGAAGAATATTTTATTCTTGAGATGGAAGAAGATTATCATGGGTGAATAATGAAAAGAGGGGATCATCATATGATTCTTGAGATATGGGATCTTGATCAAAGATTGGAAGGGTTTGTAGAATTTTGGTATCATGGGATGGAGTGGAGAGAATTTTTGATCGAGATGTGTAGATTGAAACGAATCATTGGATGTAGAGGATATGATAGAAGAAGGTAATTGAATGGGATCATTGAATTGGGTGGAAGAACCATGAGGCTCATTTTTAATTATGGGGGATGAAGATAAATGCATGGCATGACAGGATTGGTCAATGTTATTTGATGGCTTAGATTTGGGCTTCCCCTTTAACCTTTGCAAAAATTCAGAAACATTGAATTTGGTAAATGTTGTTTTTGGAGGAGAAAAGGTTACATTCATATTTATGTCAAAGTAATTTTTATTTGTGCCCCTTTTATTTCCTTGATTTGCCTTTGGAGTGCTCTTACTTGTTGGGTAAGAGTACTAATATCGTTTAAGGGAGTTTCCTTCTTTTTAGGATTCTCTTTAATTCTCTCCATATTGTAGTCAGAGGGCAATTTGGCACCTTGGTTTTCCAATAAAAGAAAGTATCCTTCTTTATTTTGCTCTAAGATCTTTTCCATAGTTAAGAGAAACTGTGGATCTTGTTCAACTTCTTGAAGCATTTCTTTTGTTATCTCTTGATTTAAACTATTTCTATAAAGCTTATGAACAATATTTTCTTCCCTATCACCCATGTTTTAAAGTGGATCTCCTCTTTCGTCTTCTTTGTTTTCAGGACTTTTTGGAAATAGGCATATGCTTACACCAAATTTCAACTAACTTTGATCACAAAATGAGACAGTGCAATTTGTGGGATATCTTAGTCAGGATAGAATGAGAATTCTATGACTAAAGAAATTTCTAATTTTTAGCTCGTGATTCCCTGGTTCGAAGGATGATGATCCTGTTTTGGGAATTAAACTAGAAATCAGAAATAAAGGTGATGTTGCACTTTGTGATGTTTTGATCGTAGTTTGTGAAAATAAGGATTTTGCAAAAGCCTAATGTTTCCAAGTTTTTCTCTATTTCCAATCCCTTAACATAAATTTCACGGTTTGATTTGCCAAATTCTTGTTTTTACTGGATGATCTTATTTGAATTAATGTTTTGAAAACACAACATGCAATAGGAAGAAAATTGTTTTTAAAGACATAGAATCTAAAACATTGAGTGTATGTTCTTGAGATTTTCACAGGTTTTGAACAAAATAAGTATTCCAAGTAGACTCACTCTTAGTTGTCAAATACGTCATCATAGAAATCACAGCCCACAACTTGAAATCGCGTCAACTCACACAACCATGTCACCCCCTAGAGGGCGCTCGTGTTTTTGTCTTTTCTAGGTGCGTACTCAAGGTGACAAAAATGGATACCGAATCCCCTGAGCAAACAATCTGTGGTGACTATATGGTGAGTGTCTTGGGGGAAGATTCTTCCCTCCCCTTGCACTATGATTAAAATGATGTTTGGTTACTGACTCAGCTGGCTTTCTACACTATGGTTTGTAGTCAAGGTTTATGTTTGGTGTGGCAATAGATAAAATCCCTCAAGAGACCTCCCAATCTTTAAAACAAAGATTTTGGGGATGGTTATCCTGCACACTGTCGTCGAAATACGGACTTTCCCCAAATTCGCTTTTGATTATAGTGGGTTGGAAAACTTGGCTTTAGTTGTTCTCACTTAGGTCGTTCCTCTTGGGTGAGTACTTTTTCCCATAAGAGTAGGCCCTCTAAAGGATGTAATAAAGCATAAACATTGTATGAAAATAAAAAGGCAATTTGGTATTTTGGTCACCCAGTTAAGGGGAGAGCATAGACCTATTGCCACAAATAAAGCAAATAATGTTCTTTTTATAGCACCAAAAGACAATGATTTAAACTAAGTGAAGATGTTACTTCACAATAGGCATGGAGTTCATTTTAACTGCAAAATAGCATGTGGTGACTATCCTAGGATTGATAAATTCCATATTTTAAAATTTTATCCTAGGATTGTTTCATTTTATTCCCCATACATCAATAAAACCACTGGTCGTGGTCACGTCGGATCTAGACAACAATTTAAGAATGAGATTATAATTGCTCCCAAAGTGTTTAAAAACACTTGTTACAATCATGTGATAATGCTTTTTCTTTCATTTTCATGCTCCATGGTCCTTTAAAATCTGCAATACAAGCTCTAAATGTTAGATGAAATCAAGAAACAAGAAGATATAAGGGTTAGATAAATGATTAAGCATAACAACCCTAAAATTTAGACCAAGTTTCATTGTGGTTTGACATTAAGTGAGAATTTGAAAATTTTAACTCTGTCAAAGTTGATAAACACCTGCACCATTAGATAGCTTATGAAATTCTACCCCATTTAAAAAAAAAACTCTGAAAAAAACCAAAATATGACCAAGATACAACCATTTTAAGATTGACTATAAAAAAAATAGACATCGTATCCGCTAAAACAGTCCATGGATAAGCCGAAACAGTCCCTGGATGCGCCAAAACAGTCCCTGGATGCATCGAAATAGTCCCTAGATGCGCTGAAATAGTCTGTGGATGTGCCAAAATAGTCTATGGATGCGCTAAATCGAGACTCGTATGCACTAAAGCGCAACTCCAGTCTGTCACCTGTCAAAAATTTTTGCAATTAAAAAAAAAAAGATTAAAATGGGGGGATGCCCCATGTTGGGCACCAAAAATGTGTGTTTAGAAAATGCGTAGATTAAATAAACAATAAACTAACACACTGAGGAGACATTAGATTGAAAGAAAGTTAATCTAGAAGGCATAAATGCAAATTCTCATGGCAGCAGCTTCTTCAAATTTGTCCCATCGTCTTCTATCTCCAAGGATTTGATTAAAGATGTTGGCTCTCAGTTATGTAAGCAGCAACTTGTTGAAATGACAACTTAGGAGAACGAGATTGATTAAAAATGCATATTTATGACTATTTGATTTAAGCTATGATGCTAAAATGCTTGATAAAACTGAAATGCGACTATAATAACTACGTATTAAAATCTAGAATTCGAGGTCCTTTTCAACTCACAAGAGGGCTGTATTTATAGATTTTTGAAGGCAAGAATCCAATTGGCCAAGATCAACGGTTGAGTTCAAACCTATTAAGATGAACGGTGAGAGATCGAAAATTTGAAAAGAAGATGGAATTTTAAGAGATAGATGGAAGAGTTAAGAGACAAATGGAAGATGTGTCCATAATTAAAATAGATAATATTTAATTGTGTGTGGGAAATGAAAAGCTTCTTAATTAAATATTTCAAAATATTTAATTATTGAGAAGAGAAAAAACTTTTTAATTAAATATTTGAAAATATATAATTATTGAGAAGAGTGACGAATTTCAAAAAGTGTTTTAATTAAATATTTAATTAAACGTGAAATGAAGAATATCATTTAAAGTTAGAATTTAAACTTGTGATAATTAATATAATTAAATTGCGAAATCTATTTAATTAATTAAGAGGAGAATAACATTAATTAAATAAACTTATTTATTTAATTAAACTAGAAGAATTAGAAAAATGAACAATATAAATAAATAATTATATTTATTTATATGTAGATGACTTAAGAATTAAATAATTCATATTTAATTAATTAA
This sequence comes from Sequoiadendron giganteum, assembly GCA_007115665.2. Taxonomy (NCBI): domain Eukaryota; kingdom Viridiplantae; phylum Streptophyta; class Pinopsida; order Cupressales; family Cupressaceae; genus Sequoiadendron; species Sequoiadendron giganteum. The sequence continues at coordinate 556,863,052 of CM021105.1, forward strand.
CAGGTTTGGTTAACCGTGACCATTTTTAGATGTGTACACTACCCATAGCACTTGCGTCACGATGCAAACAAATGCGACGAATGCGAAGGCAATTGCGGCTTACGCGACATCATTTGCATCACAACGCATCTGTTCACCCCCCCTTAAAACCTCATAAATGCGTTAAATTTAAAAATTGACAAGTTGGATAAGGTACTTACACCGGTGCCTCTGTGTCCTCGGGTCGTCAAAAGGTTTGCACACGGTATCCACGATGGGTAGTAACTGGAATCACCATCGTCTCTCTGAGCTCTGATCTCTGAAATTTCTATATAGCAACTGAGCAAATGACACTTGTTTTCACCTTTTCAACCTATTTATAGGCTGAAAATTAGGGTTTTGACCTGGTGGGTTTGTATTGGAAGCTCATTTGACTGGGGTTTTCATTGACTCAACGTCCTCCGTTCCCGAAACCAATCGTGTTGTTATTTTGTCTGGTTATTAATTTGATTAATCAGGACACTTTCCAAAATTTTCAGACCTCGGGTTGAAATTTGAAAAAATTTCTGAGTGGGCATAGACACTTTGTATGTATGCTGGGGCATATTTTAGACTTGTTTTCTTTGCCACAATGTGACAAGTTGCATTATGACAAAGAGGGGCAAATGTAGACACATAAAAATGACCAAAGCCTGCAAGCAATATTTTACCATCTTTCGTCCTAGCATAATTATGAAATTTTAATTATGTTTGTAACCCACATTCAACTATTAATTAAATAATTCATAATTATTTAATTAATTCATGATTCTTTTGTTCTTCATGATTATTAAATAAATAAATCTTACTTATTTATTTAATGTGTCACTAATTATCAAAGTCGTCTCATAATTAAATAAAGTCTCATTTATTTAATTAATCCTTATCATTAATGTCCTCTTGATTATTTAATTGTTGTATGTGACACTTCTTTATTTTTAAATAAAATAATTTATTTAAAAATGTCTCACATAGTTAATTGATTCTTCTTTTAGTAATTAATTTCAAAAATTAATTACTTGTTATCTCACAAAATCCATATTTTGAATTCATTTAATTCAAAATGGAAAGATTTTTCTACAAATCACGTAATTTCTAAAATTACTGATTTGCTAAAATCTCAACTCCTTATCTGTTGATTTTTACTAATTTCATCTCAATGTCACATTTCTTCTCCACCATTGATTTAATTTCCTAAATTAAATCTCGTCCACACATTTGGGGATTTTACCCTAACCCTAATTGAGAGTTATCATTTTGAATCTTAACCATTGATTCTAGGGCATTTCTCAATCTCTCATCTCATCCATCCGTTCAAGATTGCATTTTCTATAAAATGACAAATCTTGATCTCATTTGTGACACCTCTTAATCTCTTGAATTTCTTATTATTTTCTCTTAATATTGCAATCTCATAATATCATCTTTAGGTTTATTAATTACTTGCATACTAGAGTTAAATTTCTATTTTGCATTTAGTTTATTGAGAAATCCTTCAAAGGCTTTGTTTAGGACTAGACATATAGAGTTTGCTCACAAATCTGAGGGCATCCATTATCACAGAAGCTTAAGGAGGTACAATGGAAATGAATCATGGAGAAGAGAAGATTGGGTGAGACTGTTCTAGTTTCATTCATTTTCTCATTTTATCTCTAACGTATTTCATTGTTTGTTGGATTTTATTTAATATATGCATGCATTATTAGACTAACAATTTGTTTTGCAGAAATCCTACATTACAGTTACTAGATCCTAAGAGATGTAAGTGTGATGTTTTGACTAAAAATTCTTAAAATCTTAGTGGTATCTAAGATAGTGAGATGAAATTAATTCATAAATTAAAATATTAGTAGGATGTAGAAAATAAAAGGGGTAGTCACAATAGATTGGAACAAATTTAGAGGTATGTATGATATTGGAATTAGAAGGAACAACATTAGTAGGATGGTAGGAGTAGTTTAGCAATTTCATTTTATTGTGTAATGGATATGATGAAGTCTTTATGGTTAATACAATGGTGTAAAATAGGATGATAAATAGATTAGTTTCTAGCAACGTATCTTGGTAATTATAAATAGATTAGTTCCTAACAACATATCTTGGTAATTTAATTTCATAAAATATTATACCATAATTGAATATCCAAACTATTCACCTATTTATGGACAAAAAATAACCAAGTAACCACAAACCCAAATCTACACAACATATCTTGCTAATTTCATTCCATAAAATCTTGCACCATAATTGAATAGCCAGACTATTCACCTATTTATGGATAACAAACAACCAACTAACCATATACCCAAATCTACACACTTAAGTTGCATAAATGTCAAGCAATGTTAGTAAAGGAGGATTTAAGAACCTATCCCCATTGCCTTAAGATTTGAGATCTCATTGAGAGAACCTTAGGTTATTTTGTTGTTGATAAAATATGATGTTCTAAGGATTATAGGTGAACACTTGGTTAGATGATGACATAAAAGGGTTTGAGAAAATATATAGATTACCTTGGTGACTAGAGTCATTGTTAGTCAGATTAAGCTTTAATATGGATTTTATCCAATGATGAGATGTATGTATAGTCCTTGTTAGTCAAATTAAGCTTTAATATTGATTTTATCTAATGATGAGATATATGTACAAAATGATATAAATAAATAGGGGGAGAGAGAGAGATTGAAATGGGAAGAGAAATACATAGATATAGAGATATATCATAAGAGAAAGGGACAAAGAGGTTGAGATATAAAGATAGATAGGGGTATAGGGAGGGATCAAGAGAGGGAGAGATGGGGAGAGATATAGAGGGAGGGAGAGAAAGAGAGAGCAATAGATCTAGATGAGGGAGAGAGAGAAGATGGGGAATATAGAGATATTTGTAGGGAGGGAGAGAGAAGAAGAGAGGAAGAGAGAGAGGGAGAGGTTGATATAGAGAAATAGACAAGGATAGGAAAAGATATAAAGAGATGGGGAGATAGATAGATAGGTAGATATACATAGAGAATGATATGGATAGAAAGAGATAGAAAGATGAGTGAGAGGGAAATCAAGCGAGAAATAAAGATAAATATATAGAGTAAAATAGATGGAGGGAGAGATGGAGTGAATAAGATAGAGAGAGGGAGACATTTTTAGAGATGGAGGGGGGAGAGTAATATAGAGGCAAACATAAACATAGAGTGAGAGAGGAAGATTGAGAAAAATAGATAGAGGTAGAGATGAATATAGAACGAGAGAGGAAGAGGGAGAAAAATAGAGAGTAATATAGAGAGATGGAGGGAGAAACAAAGATAAGGAGAGATAGGGAGATAGAATCTGGGAAATGTAAGGAAAGAAAAGGTGCAAAAATTCCATCCTAATGCTAATTCTAAGAGGAATAGTGCAGACTATAGGTTCAAAAACAATTACAGTTCATTAAAATTGCACATTACTAGAAACATAATAGACTCTTAAAGCATACACAAAATTGGACACCAGTATTTAATGTGGGAAAACCCTTACGAGAGAAAAACCCACCACACCAAGTAAAGCCTTTTTGTATTACAGTAAACAAATTACATATAGAGATTCAAACTTCACTTTTAGATGTTATTTCACACTAACAACATTTCCTTGATCAACCTTGTACAAATCAAATCTTGATTCCAATTTTTTATGACTCGCTATTACAATGCTTATGCAACATACAATGAATAACACACACGGTTGAAAAATTTTCAGAACCTTCATTGTTACAGCACATTGAAATATATATATATATATCCAACAACCATGGTCAATTCGATTTTTGTACAAACTGTTTGGTTCAATTTCCTCTGTAGAGAAACTTTTGATCTTACCAATTAGTGAGCTATCACCACCAACTCAGCATAGTCCTCCAATGTCTATCGTACAACTCAACATGTCAACCAAGTTAGCATTCATTCAACCACAGTCCACCTTTGAGTCCATCGACATGACCAACACTATCGATGAAAGATTGGAAAGTTACATTGATATCCCATGTCTCCCCAATGTCCCAAAAGATCCATCATGACCATGAGCATCAGATTGGAAAGAGTCTCCTCGACAAAACTCTTCATCCAAACTTCTATCATCAATGAGAATAAGAACACTCGCACTGATAGTTTGAGTCACACCATCAAATTTCGATTGGATCGGCAAGAGTCTACCTGACGTTAACCAATTAGCCTTATCAATAAGACAACAAGAATTAGAGATAGTTTGAAATGTCCCACTGAGGTCTCAAGTCATCTTGATGACCTTTAGTTCAAATGCAATTTGAAACACCTCATCGGCAGGAGTCACACTGATGTTTAACTAGAATAGACTCATCAACAAAAAAATGTGCTTCATAAAAAGTTCAAAATGTCTCATTGAAGTTCCATGTCTCCCCAATGACCCATGTTGGAAAACCTTTCCTTAGATTGATAAGAGTCACACCAATTTTCAATAGCCATCGACAAGACCACTGAAGTTGGTATAACATTCTCAGGTCCAATCGAAGGCCAATGTTACCTCGATGTCACTAAGATCGGAACAAATCTCCTCGATAGAACTTCTCAACCAAACTTCTAGCATCAACATGAGTTAGAAAACTCACATTGATAGTTTAGGTCACACTGACATTTTCCATTGGCAAGACCGACCACATGTCTCACCAATCTAACCACTTCGAACCTTTAGAGATAAACTTCTTATCGGAAAGACGTCCCAGGTGTCTCATTGATTTTTCTCTTTTAGGAGGTTCAAGTCAGAAGATTGAGGCACATATTTCCAACAAACTCCCACTTGATGAAGATCTTCTGATACCTCTAGAGCATTCAAGAACTACTGAGATTCATGGGCTCCAAGGCCCATCGAACTAGCACACCACCTGTACTTGTTTATGCTCACTAGTTTCGTCAATGCATCTACAACATTTTCCAAAGTATCCACTTTTTCTAAACAAACCTTTCCATCCTCCACCATATCTCGTACAAAGTGATACTGCACATCAATATGTTTCATCCTAGCATGGAAAGTTGGATGTTTTGCCAAACAGATATCACTTTGACTATCACAACAAATTGTAATTTTCTCTATACTGAACCCAATATCAGAACACAAATGTCTAAGCCAAAAAACTTCTTTGCAGGCATGATTTGTTGCCATGTACTCTGCTTCAATAGTGGATAAAGTGACTATAGCATGTCAGTTGCTCATCCAACTAACTGCACCACCATTTAACTTGAAAATATATCCACCAGTGGACCTTTTGTTGTCAATGTTCCCTACCCAATTAGAATCCACATAACTATGAATGTTGAGTGATCTCTGTGAACTAACCGAGTTGCTATGATAGCACAAAGCCTATGATGTAACTTTTAAATATCTAAATACTCTTTTCACAACATCCCAATGTGGCCTTCTTGGATTTTCCATAAACCGGTTGAGTAATCCCATTGCTTGGGCAATGTCTGGCCTTGTACAAACCATTGCATACATTAAGTTTCCAACTGCACTTTCCTAAGGAACTTTGGTTATGTCCCCCATCTCAATAGGATATTTTGGACAATCTTCAGCAGATAGATTTTTTCTCTGCAAAACTGGAACAACTAGTTGTTTATAATCGTTCATACCAAATCTCTCCAAAACAGTGTTAATATACTTACTCTGGCTGAGCCAAAACTTTCTGCTTTTTTTTTCCTTGGCTATTTCCATCCCCACAATATACCTTTTTGCACCAAGATCATTCATTTCTAACTTTCCAAACAACTGAGATTTTAAATCAGCAATCATAAACTTACTATTCCCTATGAACAACATATCATCAACATAGAGGGCAATAATAAGAATACAATAATTTTTCAGTTTTGAAGTATGCACAATTATTTGATTTCAATCTTACAAATCCCAAAGACAAAACAAATGTGTCAAATTTCTGGTCCCACATTCTAGGCAATTGTTTCAAACCATACAAAGATTTTTTTAACTTGCAAACCGGATTTTCTTTACCTTTTTCCACAAAATGCTCAAGTTGGGACATAAAGATTTCTTCTTCAAGATCACCATGAAGAAAATTTGTCTTCACATTCATTTGCTCAATCTCCATGTCATATGTTGTTGCAAGTGACAAAATAAATCTGATAGATGTCAACTTGGCTACAAGAGAAAATATTTCTCCATAATCAATTCCCTCTACCTGGGAATACCCCTTCGTAACCAACCTCACTTTATATTTATCAACACTACCATCCAGACCAATTTTATTTTTAAATACCCATTTACAACCAACAGATCTCCTACCTTCAGGCAAGGGCACCAAACTCCAAGTTTCATTCTTCTCTAATGATGCCATTTCTTCCTTCATGGATTTCAACCAAGAGATTGATTCAAAAATTCCAATTACCTCTTTTACAATCCTAGGCTCATTAGTGCTAGTAATTAAAGTATAGACACATGTAGAATCTAACATAGAGAATCCATACCTATCAGGTTACTTCTTCTCATGTGTAGACCTCCTCACAGGCCGAGGCTGAGGTTTTGGTTCTTCTTCAAAACTCTTAGAGCTACTCAAACTCTCCTCAGATTTAGGTACACTATCAAATTGTTGTTCCTCTTTTTCTGGTATTAGAGGAATTTCAACAACATCATTTTACTCCTTGACCTCTTTCATCCCTGATTGTAGATCCACTAAAGAAGGTTTCATCTCACGAAAAATAACACTTTTGTTGTAAACAACTTTTTCAGTAATAGGATTCCAAAGCTTGTATCCTTTCACACCAATGTCGTAGCCAATGAAGATACACTTAACAAATTTGTTTTCCAATTTAGATATCTTCTCGTTCTGATTATAAACATATGCTTCACAGCTAAAGACACAAACATGTCTCAAAGAGGGCTTATGACCAAACCATGCTTCCAAAGGTATTTTATCAACAAGTGCTGCCAAAGGAGACCGATTCAATTATTAACATGTTGTAGCCACAACCTCAACCCAAAAATTCTGCTCTAGATCAACATTTCTCAACATACTTCTTTCCTTCTCCATCAATGTCCTATTCAACCTTTCAACAACTCCATTTTTCTGCAGAGTGTAAGGTGTTGTTTTATGCCTTTTAATTCCATGGTCTTTATAATAACTTTCAAAGTCCATAGAACATAAATCACCATTGTTATTTGTCCTCAAGCATTTAATTTTTCTTCCAGTCTGATTGTCAACCAAGTTCTTAAACTCTTTAAACCGACTGAACACTTCTTATTTACTTTTCAAAAAATATATAAATGCCCTTCTCGAATAATCATCAATGAAAGATACATAGTATTTTGACTTTGACAATGAAGGAACATTTACTGGACCAAAAACATCAAATTGAATATAATCCAGAACACCAGAAGATTTACGAGGACTAGAGTAAAAATAAACACGATGATGTTTTCCATATATATAATGTTCACATAATTCAAATTCCAAGTTACAATCATCAAGCCCCTTAACCAGGTTTTTATTTTTCGAGGCTTTTAAACCTTTCTCACCAATGTGGTCGAGCCTTTGATGCCAAAGCATAGTCTTCTCTGTTGGAAGTTTAACTTCCAAAGAGTTTGCACTAATAGGAATATTTTCCTCCTTCTCTTCACGAACAAATTTTTGTGACTTTGTAGAGACACCGTTACATTGAACAACAAGTGCTTCTAGCTTGTACAAAGTACTAATTTGAGCACCCCTTGCGAGCACTATGGAGCCTCTAGTCATTTTGTAGCCATTGCTTGAGAAAGAGACTTGCACTCCAACATCATTCAACTTGCTTACAAAAATTAAATTCCAAGCATACCTGGTATATGCATTACGCCATCAATTCCTTTGATTCTTCCGTCAGGAAATTGAATTATGACTCTTCCACAACCAACTGTTTCCAGAGATGAATCACTTGCCAAATACACCTTTCCACCATCATATTTTTCATACTTTATGAACCAGTCTCTATGAGATTTCATGTGGAAAGATGCTCTAGAATCAATCAGCCATACATCATCTGATGCCCGAGTTGCCAAGGCTGCAATGAAGGCATCTGCAACACTCTAAGAAGAACCATTGTCTGAAGAGTTGTTCTTTTTCTTCTTTTTCTCCTCTTTACAATCCTTTCAGACATGACTAGGCTGCCTACAGTTTCAATGCTTCACCTTGGACTTCTTGCTAGGAGACTTTAATCTCCCTTTGATTTGGACTTCTTATCCTTCTTCTTCTTGCCTTTTTCTTTTGATCTACCACAAACAACAAGAGCCTCCTTTTCCATCTCATAAGACTTCCTTCTCATATCTTTTGATAACAAAGAAAAAACCACATCTTCCATCTTGAAAGTGGTTGCCATACTCCCTATAGCCATTACTAAATGATCCCAAGAGTTAGAAAAAGAACATAATAGAAGCATACAATGATCTTCATCATCGATGTTAATTGAGAAATCAATGTGTTAAATGTATTCAAGTGATCAAAAAAAGATGGTCCTTCCTCCATCTTCAAGGAATAAAAATTCTTCCTTAGAAATAACTTATTCACCAAGGACTTGCCTTGATAAATATCTCCCAGTTTCTTTCATAAAGAAGATGCGGTCTTCTCTTCATGAAAATTTAGAAGGACAAAGTCTGCCAAACAAAGCCTTATTAGCCCCTTTGTTTTTTTGATCTACCATATCCCATTCTTCTTGCTTCATGCCAGAAGGTTTCGCTCCAGACACAGCAACCCAAAGATCACGATCCACTAATAGGTCTTCGATTTTAAGTTTTTGTAACTCTAAATTGTTGCCATTGAAATTTTTGATTTCTAATCTTCCAGATGTGCTTGCCATTTTAATCTACAATTTCAATTACCAGACTTCTATAAGCCTCCCACTTCATAATTGACACAAAAAACCAACCCTTCCCACAAGGATACATAACTGGCTAGGCTTTGATACCACTTGTAAGGAAAACAAAGGTGTAGAAACGTCTTCCTAATGCTAATTCTAAGAGGAATAGTGCAGACTACAGGTTCAAAAACAATTACAGCTCATTAAAATTGCACATTATTGGAAACAAAATAGAAAAGTAAAGCATACACAAAATTGGACACCAGTATTTAACATGGGAAAACCCTTACGAGAGAAAAACCCAACACACCAAGTAAAGCCTCTTTGTATTACAGTAAACGAATTACATACAGAGATTCAAACTTCAATTTCAGATGTCAATTTCACAGCAGCAACATTTCCCTTATCAACCTTGTACAAATCAAATCTTGATTACAGTTAATTATGACTCATTGTTACAATGCTTATGCAACATATAATGAATAACACACATTGTCGAAAAATGTTCAAAACCTTCACTGTTACAACACATTGCAATATATATCCAACTGTGATCTCCTAAAATGTTATGTCCTAATATGAGATGCTAAAAAAACTATTAATGTAATAAAAAGAAAATGACACAAAGAGGACACCTCAATGATTATCCTGAGGAAAGATAAACATGAAAACAAGATGAAATAAATTAAAATTGATTATACCTTCATGTTGCTTCTTCCTTGGTTGGCCCTTGATCTTTGGATATCTTGTGTGCTCCTTGGATGGCTATGGAGTTTAATGGGTGTAAGATGCAAAATGTGATATGGTGTTAATGGCTAAAAGATTTGATGGATTGATGAAAAATGCTATGGAGAGGCTAAAATGCTGCAAATGAAAATTTGGCAAGAATTTGGTAGGAAAAGACTTGATTCCTAAAATGAGAGGAAGGAGGGAGGAAGATGGATGGTTGTTTTTAGGTAATATGATGGAGGAGGGGGGATGGCGGCAAATGAATTGGTAGAATGATGGAAATTACTTCTCGTGCCTTTAGAAGAGGATCATTTAGGATTTACAAAGGTTGTACCGACATATTTAGAGTGTGGGTTTTGGGAGATATATCCAAGACCATGTGTGCTTGGATGTTCTTTGACTTGGATGGGCTCTAAAGTACCTTGCTCATGAAGGAATAAACCTTTTCCTTGATATTTCATGTTATGTAGCATGTGATTTATGGTAGGATGCTTATTATCTTGGAAGCATGATGCAAGCGCATTAGTAGGTGGAAGAGGTAGGGTGGTGCATATACGTTGTTTTGATTTTGTAAGAAAGCCACCATGGATAAGTGTAATGTGACCAAGGTGATACAAAAGTGGTGTTGGGATGGTAGGACTAGAGGGCGATGAAGGATCATGCGATGGAGATGAGGGGATAGCCGCATCAGGAGGAATGGGTGATAAGGGATCACGAGAGGAATTGGGGAGTATGATGGGATCTGGATTTATGGCATTGGATGATATGGGCTCATGAGATGGAGTGATTGGATTTTGAATGCAAAGGGGATCATGGGATGGAGTGGATGAGCTAGTGTGATCTAGAGATGGGGTGGATGGGAGGATAGGATCATGACTTGGTTGAGGATAGGAATCATGAGATGGGATGGATGGGGGATTATGATCTTGGGATGTAGTGGATGGGATGGTAGGATATTGATTTGGAGGAGGAGATATGCTTGTATGCTTTGGATCAAGCTCTTGGCATGACTCATCTTGTAGGGGATGTATGATGATGGAAGAGTGTTGGAGGGACTCCTCAATTGGGGGAGATAGGAGGATGGAGGATTCATGAAGGTCATTGGATTGAAGTTTGTGAATATTATGACTAGGAGGAGGGCATTGGATGTATTCAATGGATTGGGTGGATCTAGTAGTAGAAGATGGGGATTTAATGGATTCGATGGGTTTGACCGGCTCAACCGTTTGGATAGTGTCAGGAATGGTGATGGGAGGGATAGCTATAGGATGGAGGAGGGCCTCATCACTAGTGATAGGATATGATAGAGTGGGAGGGCATGGTGTCTCTTCTTTCATGAGTCCTTTGGTGGAAGGGATGTAGGGTTAGGTGGAGTGATGGCAATGGATGGAGGATCAGGGATGGATGGAGGATTAGGATTAGGGATTGGTGGATTAGGATTAAGAATTGGTGGATTAGGATTAGGATCAGATGTGGGGATGGGATTGGATGGAGGACTAGGAGGAGATAGAGAATTAGGATTAGGATCTAGTGGGTTAGGGTTAGATGAGGGGATTTGAATGGATGGAGGAATAGGAGGAGATGGAAGATTAGGGTTAGGGATTGGTGGATTAGATGAGTGGATGGGTGGATGAGGATTAGATGTAGAACTATGTGGAGATGGAGGGTTATGATTAGATGAGTGGATAGGACTAGATGGAGGACTAAGAGTGGTTGGAGGACTAGGTGAGTTATGTTTAGATGGAGGATTAAGATATAATGCGGTGAAAGGGGGAGTGACGTAGGAAGATGTGGAATTAATGTAATGATATTCGAATGGGGGATTGTGATAGGAAGGTGTGGATGTTGGATTAGAACAGGAAGATTAAGGTGGTAGACCACCATAGGAAGACATGTATGGTGAGTTGGAATAGAATGAAATGGATGATGGATTAGGATAAGGATATTGAGATGGTGGATTAAGATAAGGGGAGTATTGGGATGGGAGATTGTGATAGGAAGGTGTGGGTGTTGGATTAGGATGGGAAGATTGAGATGTGGGATTAAGGTAGAGGTATTGGGATTGTCGATGATGATAAGGAGAGGAGGATATGGAGGTTGGGTAGGATAGAGGTTGAAAGGTGTTTGGTGTGGAGCTTGATGAGTATCCAAGTGGGATATTGTTGGTATGTGGCGACTGATAATTGAAAAGGGGAAAACCCCAACTTTGTATAACCCTAATCTGGAAGCTTCTAAAAAGATGGTTATAAGGGGTTTGTAATTGAGTTACAGTAGGATAAGAAAAGGTAATTATTCGCGATATTGTAACAGGGTTTTTACACTGGTTAATGAAATCATTGGATGGTTGTGGTTTGGTGGATGTAGCCCATATTGGGTGAACAACGTTAAATTCTCTGTGTTATTTTTCTTGTGTGTGTTTTATTTGATAAAATTTGCATTTAGCTTTTAGATATCTAACTTCAAAACCTAACAAAAGGGAGGACATGATGAATATGTCGATGGTGAGGATGTTGGATATCCCTTGTCAAGGGTAGCATAAGGATCATTATAAGATGCACCTGAAGGCATGGTGGGATAGTTTGAAGAAGTAGTGGGATTTTGGGAGGCGATTGGAGAGAGCTTGCTAGCAATGATAGCATCAAGAGGATCTATATAACAATCTTCATGATCAACAAGATTTTCTTTATCATCATCAATGGAGTTAGGATTCCCCTTGACTACTATTATTGGTCGTGTGAGAGGGGGATAAAGATTCATGATGGATACATATTAGAAAGAAAGAATAGATGATGGATAGAGAACTAGGATGTATTGGAAGTTCATATGGGGATTGGATGAAAGCTCAAACTGAGATTGAATAAAATCTTAGATTAGGATTGTTGGGGATAAGGATTTAGTCTATCATCAAGATAAGCATCTAAGACATCAGTGCCTTAGTGATTTCAATTCAAAATCATTCCAAAGACACACACAATTGTGCCATAAAGTGGAAGTAGGCACAAAGTATCCCCCATTGATCCTTTGAGAGAAGTAAATGCAAAAAAATAACAAATTCAACACAAACAAAAAACCATGAAAGATAAATATGATGACACATAGATATACGTGGGGAAAACCCTTTCGGGTAAAAAACCCCACACTCCAAAAGATCGAGCCATTGTATTATTCAGCAATAGAAAACAATTACAATACAATCTCAGGCTCATAGCCAATACAAGAGTCACATCTTGTTCATCTGGAGAATGACAGGCAACACAAAACCAAAACCTTCACACTGTTCCAACACCTTCACAACACACAGTGTAGATTTCCTTCAGCTCCTCATAACAGACAGTCATAGCCAATCTCTCAGCTAACACAACCACTCGGCCTCACAGCAAGTTGACCACAATCAGATTCTAGAGATAGAGTGCTCATAGTTACAATGCCTTAGCATACTGCTCGAACACCCTCTCACATCTCTCTCTGTCCGTCAACGACTCTCACATTGTCAACCTTTTGGTTTTCATATATTAATGTATATCTATGTTTGAGCCATCCATCACATTCAATGATCCAACCAATCACTGACCCTCAAGTTCATGCATCGAACAGTCAGGCATGCATCCGATATGTACAGATCTCCTTTGCATCGACCCACCCAGGCAATAACTTCTTGCCTTAATCCAGTTCCTATTTGCCACCCAGAGTCAACAGTAATAACTATTTTTGGCTTTTAGCCAAACAAGCTACTGAGCCGAGCCACGTGTCCACCATCCATTCATTGGTCGCACTGATAGTCAAGTCCAACTCGATCAATCGAGCTCCTAGCCCATCTAAGCCCCTACCGCGTTACCATCGAGTCCATTCGACATAGCCGCAGTATGGCGGTGAGCTCGCCTGAGCTCACCTAAGTCAACACCGTGCTCTGACCTCTCCTTCCTCTTCGGCCAACCAGATGCAATCAACCTGCCACGTGTCGCCCTGTCATTCACTTGTCGCTCTGACACCGAGTCCAACTCGATCAAACTTTACTCCGAGCACATTTGAGCTCCTACTGCTCTATCGCAGCCCAGACCAACATGCCTCATGGTATGGCGGTAAGCCATCCGAGCTCCTTCGAGCTCTGGCCCATAGACTGCCATCGTGCTACCGCAACCCCAATCGGCTCACCTAGTGGTATGGCGGTAACTATTGGTGGTCTTACCCCGACCACTGTGGTGAGTGAACTCACCGACTGCGGTGGTGGTTGTAACTGCCAAGACCACCGCAGGCGGTCTCACCGCGCTATCGCGGTGAGTTGACCTACCACTTACGGTATGGCGATAACTACCAAAGCTAGACCGAAAGACCGTTACTACGGCCACCACAGTGAGGAAGGAGACCACACATGGTATGATGGTAAATGCCATAAAAATGAAGGAAAAGCCAAGGCCGAAGGAGAAACATACTAGAAAGCTAAGGCAAATATCCCAACAATCTCCCACTTGATGCAGGCTTTCAGGCATCCTCCAAAACTCGAACAAGGACCAAAACCAAGCTTCCACGCTCTAACCAAGACCTTTGCAATGACATGAAAATTTTCCACCATCTCAGGCACCAACTCCAAACATAGGAACACGCCAAGGTGTATATGCACCAGTCTCAGGAATGAAAACAATTGATCCTCTAGGTGATAAAGGCAACAAAGCAACAAATAACAAGGCACCAACACGAGCATAGAAAGAGAACCATTCTCCAAAACAAGATAAACTAACCAGCAGGAACAACAACCATCAATTTGACTGCCCTCATCCAACTGATCAAACCCATGCAGCTGAACATAACACTCACAACTCATGCTAATCCGTACAACCACCCATACCTCAAAGGTATGAAAACCAACAGTAGACTCATGCCATCATAAAACCACCCATCTCAATAAAAAACGAGCACCCTGTGTCAACCAGTGAAAAAAACAAACACGTCTAGGTACTCCCACTGCAAGGGTACTGTCTATATGAATGTAAACAAAGCACCATCACACATGATCCAGGCATACTAATTCCACCAAACCCTGCACATAGAAAAGAGTAATCATGTAGTTCCAAGGAACACCCACAGTGATCTGTACCACCTGCAACCACCTACTACAAGAAACGTTTCTCTCAATTGTCTTCCACAGTTCTTCCAAACTCCTCCAAACTTGATTGAAGAAAAGAAGCGCAGGAACCTCATGCCATCACCTAAGTGACAACACATGACCACAAACTATGACCAACTCGTCACCACAAAGGCAACTCACATCTAAAGTCAAAAGAACAATCAAGAAGAACAAGACTAGATTAGAGAGAAACTGCAAATCAAAACATGTAGCATCCTCCTACATATACTTCTAAATGCTAGTTGTGACAAGAATGATCTTCTTCACATCCCAAAGGAAAATCCTTAACAACATCCAACAAATCCATGGATGTAAGCAACTCAAAGAAGATCAAACTCACCCATATAAGCATCTCCTACCAGCCCTCAAAAACACAAGGAGATCCACTATGTTGTCCACCTTCCATTATGAATCCTCTAGAGTTTTAAAACAACTCAAGATTCATATTCATGAAAAATAAAGCATAACTCACATATGAAAGATATAATGGGCAAATATCTTTCAAAGTGACACCACTACCAAGCAAACCAAAAAGAAAGGAAGAGATACTCCTCCAAGATATACAAGCCAGTGTGACTTACCCAAGAGCATTCTCCTTCAAGGTCTCTATTGAACTCGCATTCAACCAAGGTGCGGGCTACTCAGACTTTCAGCTGTAACAACATTCTCATAAGAATTCTAGCCTCACCTTATTCTCATAAGAATTCCAGCCTCACCTTATTCTCCATGCATCCATGAGTATCAACAACCTATCATCTCGTGTTGACTCCAATCTGCAATACTGCAACAATCATGAAGTCCTCCAACATATGACCAATGTACTCAAAACAAAGAGAAACCCCATACCACTGTCAAAGCTCTAGACCTAGGACAAGAACTTATCATGAAACCATGATCTACACATCACCATTAGGAGATACCATGCTTTAGGTGAACAAGCTATGGTTTCAAGAGCAAAGAAAAATACCAAAACTCTAAGAAAGAGTAGCCATGACATAAAGAAAACAACTCTAAACCAAAACCAACATCACCTATCAAGCACCACCAACAACTTGGCCAAAACTAATAATGTCTTCCATGGCTCCAAGATGTTGCACACCTTCAAATAGTGAACATGCAGATGCAAAAGAACACAACAACTGCAACACCAAAGAAGGACACCAATCATTGCTAAAGCTCCCACTGTAACATGACACTAAGCTTTCCAAGCACCATGATTGACCACACCATCACTGTCAAAAGCTTACACTAGCAAGTGTATCCAAATCTTCATGACAATGTGACCCACATGCTATAGGTTCCCATCACTGACTATTTAGGTACTCCAACGCCATCCATCCTCTCTTCTCAAAATAGCTACACCAATGCACAAGTGACCACAGACAAGGTCAGCTAATCGATCTACAACAACACAGAAGCAATCACATGGATATAGATAGTCCACTCCCAAGTTGTCCCACAACAATCAATAGGTAGCTAATCTATCAGCCACATAACTCGGAGATCCACTTCAAATGACAACCTTGCAAATCTATTATCACACTAGCAAACTGTAAAATTGAGATCTCAAAGAGAACAACCATGTAGACAACCATGACTCAAACACCAGATCAAAGGCCATATTTGATCTGCCAAAATACATCCACAACACAAGCACCATAGTCTAAGCAACCATTAAACACACACCACAGGAATGTTGAATGAGAAAAACACATACCAACACTTCCATGTAGAGAAGACATCACACCTCCTCAAAGACATGTCGAGTTGCAACTATCTCATCCAGTCACATCCCAAAAACCAGGATCTGGAAAATAGTAGACAACAACTCCACACAATGCAAGTTTTCCTTGACAGTGTAAAACCTACAAAACCATAGTGTTTATAAAACACCCATGCATCTCCATCTTCATTGCTCATTTGGATGACTCAAGAGTCTGCACACAACCATCACAGTTAACCAGAACAACGAAAGAACATGAAAATGCAACATAAAAATTTTAGGAAAATCTACAGAAAACCTTCAGAGCCAAAGACATGAATTTGAAACCATGCAAATGCAAGACACAAGCACACCAGAACAATAAGTCTATTTCAGACTAGTTCCAACACGATAGTCATGCACAAGCAAACGAGAGAGCTAGGCTATCCAGAAGTTGTAGACCACCAAGGTCACTTCATAGCCTCCATGCAATCAGGACACCAAAGAAATTGCCTTCAATACAAAGTTAAAAAACACCCAGCACAAGCACAACTCTCCATAGCTGATCAAAAACACAAGCAAGTCCATACCACCAAGGAGCCTCTCACATAGACACCTTGTATGAACACCACACTTCGATGCAACTTATCCATGAAAATACCTCACACCCTTTGCACCAGAACATTGTTACCAGCCAGGAGCTTCGGATCACATTGCCACAATATGATCAACTCCATACTTCTCCAACGTCTTTCAAACTATGTGTTGAATCAATGAAGCACACACTTCCACTCATCAAAGGATCGATCACCAACCGATTTCTCCAGACTTCCTCAAGCTTGCTAGGCTAAGAAATCTTCACAAGAGAAAACCCAAAACTTCAGCAACTAGGAGAAGACTTTGATACCATTGGTTGGTATCATCAAGCCTCGACCTCCCTCAAACATGCTCTAATACCACTTGTTGGTATCACGAGAAACAAGCTACTAGCTCTAATACCACTTGTTGGGGATAAGGATTCGGTTTATCATCAAGATAAGCATTTAAGACATCAGTGCCTTAGTGATTTCAATTCAAAATCACTCCAAAGACACACAGAACTATACCATAAACCGGAAGCAAGCACATAGTATCCCCCATTGATCCTCTGAGAGAAGTAAATGCAAAACAATAACAAATTCAACACAAACAAAAAACCATGAAAGACAAATATGATGACACACAGATATACGTGGGGAAAACCCTTTTGGGTAAAAAACCCCACACTCCAAAAGATCGAGCCATTATATTATTCAGCAATAGAAAATAGTTACAATACAATCTCAGGCTCATAGCCAATACAAGAGTCACATCTTGTTCATCTGGAGAATGGCAGGCAACATAAAACCAGAACCTTCACATTGTTCCAAGACCTTCATAGCACACAGTGTAGATTCCCTTTAGCTCCTCATAACACATTGTCATAGCCAGCCTCTCGACCAACACAACCACTCAGCCTCACAACAAGTTCACCACGATCAGATCTTAGAGACAGAGTGCTCGCAGTTACAATGCCTTAGCATACTGCTCGAACACCCTCTCACATATATCTCTATCTATCAACGGCTCTCACACTGTCAACCTTTTGGTTTTCATATATTAATGTATATCTTTGTCCGCGCCATACATCACATTCAATGATCCAACCAATCGTTGACCCTCAGGTTCATGCATCAAACACTCAAGCATGCATCTAATCTGTACAGATCTCCTTTGCATCGAGCCACCCAAATAATAATTTTTTGCCTTAATCAGGTTCCTATTCGCCACCCTAAATCAACAGTAATAATTGTTTTTGGATTTTAGCCAAACAATCTGCTGAGCTGAGCCACGTGTCCACCATCCATTCACTGGTCGCATTAACAATCAATTCCAACTCGGTCAACCGAGCTCCTAATTCTCTGTGACAAGTTTCTTGCATGCAGGTGTTCATTGGGTTATGTGGATTTATATTTCTCAAATCCTACATGGTATCAAAGCCAGATCTGTTGCAGCTTGTTTAGTTTTTTGAAAGAATTAGAGATCTAGGTTTTGGTTGCATCAGATCTGTGTTTATTTTCTAGTTTTTGTGGATTTCGGGGGGAGTTTATTTTTGGTGCTTTGTGGGCAAAACCTGACATCACGGTTGAGTCTAGAAGGCCTAAAAACCCCTATTTTCATATAAATTTTGTCAGATTTGGCCATTGTTGATTGGGGAAGCAAATTTTTTTTACCCATGAGCCGTACAGCCCCAGGGCACAGTTTACGAGGCAAAAAATTGGCGAAAAATATTAAAAAATTCACAATTTGCAGTTTAAAACTACGCAGCTAGTGTAAAAGGACGTACCACCCACGCGCCACCCGTGTGCCACTCGGCGGCCTCCCCTCCCCTTTGCCACTAGCCACCGGCGGCTCCCCTCCTGCGCTGCTCCTTCGAGCCCCCGCGGGCTTAAGTCGACAGTCCAGGGTCTTATGGCGAACCAGGGGCCTGTGCTCAACCTACCGACCGCTTAAGCCCCTACCAGAGGTCATATGTAGAACCAGGGGTCGTGCATCCAGCACCCAACCGCCAACCCCCTGGTCGTCGACATGACCAGATGCCGAAGACTTTAGCCCCTGAGGGTTGTGAATTTATTTTTTTAAAAACCCTTTAGAGTTGCTTTCACGAAAATGGGTGTATCTCGGGCGTCTTAGCTCGGATTTTTGAACGAAAATAGGCATTGGAAAGCTGGCTCTAAGACCGTTTTGATGGTGTAGGAATTTATTCAAATATCTTCAATTTGCATGCAGTTTTCATAGTCAAAGTCAGATGATCTTTTTTCATCCTGAGGGGCATAACTTGCTCAATTTTAATCTGTTTTTCGAAAGCGAATAGGCGTTGGAAAGGTGGTTCTGTGATCTTTCCAAATCTGCAATTTATTTCACTAGAAAATTATTCAAGTACACAAATATTTGTCTCATACATATACTGCTTTCTATTGTTTTTTGGCTTTTAGTTTGTACTAGGGATTGGTTTTTTGCATTGTGGGGGGTGTTTTTTCTTGCTTTCTGTCATTTACATCAGAAAACTAGAATCTATAAACACCAAAACAAAAAAAACCCCTTCTGCATCTTTTGTCTAGTTCTGAAAGACCACTAAATAATAATAATAAAAATTCATAACAGTTGAGGCATATTTCAAAACATGGCCGAAAATACTTCTATTGTTGAACTTCTCACACCTCATAAGTATCATACCTGGAAGAAATTTATGACACGTCTTCTTAGATCAAAGGGGTTGTGGTCCTGTTTAGATATGGTTCAGCCAATTTTGACAAGGCCATTTGAGGTTATGCAACATAGAAATAAGATGGATGAGGCTATGTGTTTGATTTCCTTACATGTTTTAGATAACTTGTTGTTTCATCTTGATGCATTTAACAATCCTCTTGAAATGTGGACCAAGTTCAATGATTTATTTGGTACCATCAATCAGTTTCGCACACTATAGATTGAGGCAGAGTTGACTTCACTTGTACCTGATTCTTTTCCCTCCATTGAGGACTTTCTGATGAAATTCAAACAACAAAGATCTCTTCTACAGGGTTGTGGTAAGGTTAAGACTGATACAGAGTGTATTTACCTGATTTTGTCAAAGCTTCGTGGGAACTTTCAGATATTCTCATCTACCTTCCATTCCACTATGGATGCCTTGGGTGCATGTTTTACCATGCCTTCTTTTGAGGTGTTTTGTGATCGTTTGACACGAAGCAGGCTAAGATATCACAGTTGGATGCTCTCATAGGATCACCGCACGAAGCGTTGGTAGCACAGTCATATCAGGGGAAGCAGAAGCAAAAATAGAAACAAAAACAAAAACCACAGACCATAGAGCATTGGAAGGATTCTAGTTCACAAAAGACTTTTGATTCACCTTCTCCTAAGGGGGAATCATCGAAGAAAGATAGACCTAAGTGTGCTTATTTCACTAAGTTAGGACATGATGAGTCCAAGTGTTATGAGAAGAAGATAGATGGATATGCAAAACAGGTTTCAAATTTGACAGCTCTTCTTGAGAAGAACCATATTCATCACTCTTCTTCATCTACTTCAGGCGGGTCTTCTTCTTCACCATCATTCCAGATAGATGGACAGGCCCCACATAAGGGTCATGCATTATGTGCAACCACCAGTTCACATTCATCTAGATGGCTATTGGATTTAGGTGCTTCACACCATATGGCATCTTCTCAGGACATGTTCTCATCTTTCGAGGCTACATCCTCACCACACATCTTGATGGGTAATAACACTTATATGAGTGTATGTGGGAAAGGTTCTATCAACATTGATGATGGTACATTCAAAGATGTACTGTGTGTTCCATCTTTGTCCACTATCCTTCTCTCCATCTATCAGATTGCTCACAGTGGGACAGGGAAGACAGTTGAGTTCACACCTGATTCAGTGCACATCAGAGACATTTAGATTGGCAACATTGTTGCAACAGGGACAGTTGATCATTCTTCCCGATTGTATGCATTTACATAATTTGGTCCACCATCTCCCTCTCTTTCTCAAAGAGAGATTGCAGTATCTGAGGAGAAGTTCGGTCACTTGAACTTATGTGTTCTTCCATCTGTTCATGAGACTAGTGTTGAGATTTCTACACCTCTTCCTCCTGTTGAGATCACATTTGTTCAGCAGGATACCTCTTCAGTTGTGACTGACATTGTTGCTCCACTCATCGAGCCATCAAGTGCAGTTGTTGAGGCCATATCAAAGGATATTCCTTTCATCACAGATGACAGATTCAACACACCTGTTATCCCTTCTTCATTGGAGATTCCATTTTAGGATTATCTTGAGTTGTTTGACTCACCATTCTATTATTCAAACACTCAAGCTCCAGTTCAGTTCTTCAGGGAGCATCATCTAGGACTACCATTTTCACCTCACATCTAGGGATTTCCTCTTCTTCGACTGTTGGATCTGTTTCTTCCTTCGAGGAGACACATTGGTTTGATCATTGGCACAGGGGTTCTCTCATTCTGGGGGGGATTTGGAGTCTCCACTCTCTCTCATGGGGGGGTATCTGATTGTATATTTGCATATGTTCTCGAGAGAGTCTCTTGAGACATTCCATTTGTACTTTCTTTTTGCATCTCTTTTTGGAGAGGAGTTTTTTTTCCCACTGGGTTTTCTCCTTTTCATACAGATTTCCTTGTACTTGGGTACCTGATCAGACCTAGTTGCCAGGACCCAATTTTACTTTCATGCATTGTAGTTACAGTTGATTTTTTGCACATGTTTGTAGTTGCACTCTTGCTCATCTTAAGGGGGGGTGTTAGAGTAAAGTAATTAATTAACTTTACTCTCCTCTTAAGATTTCGCTTTATGCACATATATTAGTCATTTAATAATTAATATTAATTATTAAATGCACTCACCTTTAGGGTTAGGGTTTCCTTTAGGTTTTGATCTCCTTTTATAAGGATTGATCTCTTCTATCATTTTTTTTTTGATTCATTCACTTTTCTGATAATACATCTTTGCACATTGTCAGAGCCAAACCCTTGTTTTGTTCTCTCTCTTTCTCTATGACAGGTTTCTTGCATGTAGGTGTTCATTGGGCTCCATGGATTTGTATTTCTCAAATCCTACAAACCCGTCTAAGCCCCTACCATGTTACTGTTGATTCCATTCGACCCAGTCGTGGTGTGGCGGTGAGCTCGCCCGAGCTCACCCAAGTCAACACCGTGCTTTGACCTCTCCTTTGTCTTCAGCCAACCAAATGAAATCTGATAGGCTGTCGTTAGGTCCTACTACTTTAGAATAATTGAATGTCAATTGTCGACCGGGCAGTGTCCAAGGCAATTTGTAGAAGGAGATTATTCAAACAACTCATTTTATATTTTCAATTTTTCTTTTAAACTACAAAAGTTGAAACTAAACCAAAGCCATTACTACTTAACTCGAAAATGATCTTACTCTAAGAAAATCCAAGAATACTAAATTAAAAGGCATAAAACAACTAATTTAGAAAATATTACTACTAAACTAGAAAGCATGGAAACAAGTAAACTAAATAACTGGTAAACTACAGAAACAAAAAAGTAAGGAAATAAACAATTAAGCATCTTCTAAATAGTAAAGGAATATTATCAACTACAGAAGAAAACTTATACGAATTAAAGACAATGGTGCTCCAGATTAACTGACTTGACTCTTCAACGACTTGTTATATCCTACTGAAAAACAATTTATCTTTAATCAAAAGGGAATAACTTAATCAATAAAAAACTTATCTATCTAGGCTAACTCCCCTCGAGTGGCCAGCTCACGGCCTACTACTTCGTCTTTAACTCACGTAAACTACAGATTCTCAAATCCTCAATAATTACCAATAAACATAAATCAGATAACTCATTTCAACAGTGATTTACGAATCCATGTAAACAACATAACGATACTTCCTCTCTCCATCTCTTTATTGCTTATGAAATTATAGTTTTATAGATAACTTTCAAACTAAATCCTAAATTTAAGAAGGCATGGATAGCCATTGAAAAATTCTTCCTTAGCTGAGAACTAACTTGATGTCTTTAAATCTTTTTAAAACATGTAGAAGGCTCGAAAAAAGCCATAAAGTTTTGAACAACAAAATTTTGAAGAACTGAAACTGAATCCTCGACGCATCATCCAGTCATCTAGGCATGGGTTTGTAGCATTACTTTGAGGCACGTGCAAGCTAAACTTATGCAACAGTCACATGATGACCTGTTAATCCCTATAGAAATGCTCAAATCAACCCATTAAACCTGCTTTGGACAATTTTCTTAATTGATCAAAAGAAAGAAAGAAAGCATAATTTTTCTTAAAATAAGTAATTACTTCTCCTAAAGTTTAATAAATTGGCACATGCTTAGGTTTGAATTAGCAAGAGTGATATTTCTCGACTTTATTATAATGAGGTTATTTTTACCTCATCACAATCAACTTGCCACGTGTCACCCTGTCATTCGCCTGCTGCTCTAACACCGAGTCCAACTTGGTCAAACTCTACCCCGAGCACATCCGAGCTCCTACCACTCTACCGCAGCCCAGACCAACACGCCTCGCGGTAAGCCATTTAAACTCCTTCGAGCTCTGGCCCACAGACCGCCACCACCATCGTGCTATTGCAACCCCAATCGGCTCGCCTCGCGGTATGGTGGTAACCGCCATGGCTGACCACTGGCAATCTTACCGCGGCCACCATGGTGAGTGAACTCACCAACTGCGATTGTGGCGGTAAGCGCCAAGACCACCACAGGCGGTCTCACCGCGCTGCCGCGATGAGTTGACCCACCGCCTACGGTAACCACCAAAGCCAGATCGAAAGATTGTTACCGCGACCACCGCAGTGAGGAAGGAGACTGCGTGCGGTATGACAGTAAATGCCATAAACATGAAGGAAAAGCCAAGGCCGAAGGAGAAACATGCCAGAAAGCTAAGACAAATATCCCAACAAGGATGATGGGATTAACGCTCAAATTAAAATTGGATTGGAGATTAGATTGGGATTGGATCAGAGGATATGATAAGATAAGTTTGTTTTGGATTGGATGATGAATTAGGATTGGTTGATGGAAAGGGTCTTAAACCTAATTTGAAAATCAACCTAGGTGACTTAATACGTTGGTTGATCGGATTAAACTAGATAAATCAATGATCACGACACCAAATCCGCCTTGAGATAGAAGGGGATTGATTTGGGCCAATGATGTTGACTTACAACACAAATCCGCCTCAAGATAGAAACAAATTGATTAGGTTGAAGACAATGATTGTTATGTAGGATGATGATCAAACTTAACGCCTTGGTCAATTCGGGAGATAACTCCTAAAACATGGTTTAAGGGATTTTGTGTTGAGAGATGATGATGAATTCAAATAAAAGATGTCTTGATGGAAATGTTTAGGTCACACGGTAAGATGGTAGAATGGGTATCCCAAATTGTGAAATGATCGATGGGAACGTGATAAAGGAATGTTTAAAAAGGTTAAATGGAGGCTTGGAATGGTCAAATGGATGTTTGGAGTGGTCAAATGAATGTTTACAACAATCAAACAGAAACTCGAGATGGTTAAACAGAGGCTTGGAAGGGTCGAACGAATGAAACTGTCTATTCAGGAGGGCGTATCCGCCCTTCTACAACCAAAATAGTGGATTAGGGGGGAAAATCCGCCCCTTTGCAAGAAAACGATGGATCAGGACAACGTATCCCCACTTTTGCGGAAAAAATAGTGGATTTGCGGGAAAAATAGTGACTTGGTTTATGGCAAGGACTTGAAATGACTCAATGAGGCTGACTTATCAAGATTTATTGGTTTTTCACAGAAAGACACTTTGAGCAAGCACAATCGTATAATTAGTGTTAAGGGGTATGGCCAACAAAGGTCTTAATCTAGGATGCACAAGGTTTTTAGTGAGTCCTAGATATACGCTTAGTATGTGAGGCACAACCGTGAACACCAGTCCATCACAAGTGTGAGTCGGGAACCCCAACGAGATACTAAAAGACTTGAACCAACTCTTCACGTCTATCTAGGTATCACCCTAGCTTCGACGTTTCGCTAGACACGTCATGATTGGATTTGGGTACAACTTTGGATCTCCCCCCTTTTTATACCCTGTTGGTACGCGTGGTTGGGATCGTCCCTTGGGGTGATGAAATCCCCAAACAAGTCCCTCTAAAAAGAAGGCACTAATCGTTTCCAACTACCCCCCGATCCGCACAAAGTGCAAGGGGAAGGTGAAAACAAACTAATGCCCCCTTAGGGTAACACAAAGAAAAAAAAACACAATAAAAAACAAGTATTACTTCCCCCTAATTAAGCTATGTGCTTAGATGAAAACAAGGAAAAAATTTAAAATTTGAACAAGCGGATGGCCCTACAAACAAATGTTAGCTATCTTATCCTCCATTTTTTGTTGATTACAAAATTATATTGTCAAATATTAGCAATAAATCCAATTATACCAACAAACAAACAAGGTTAGGGGGTTAAAACCCCAAAACAACAAAAAAAAAGAGCAAAAAACGAAGCTAAAATGCTCATTTTACCTTCCAAAACGTGTTGTTTAGGGCAAATCTGCCCCTTTGCAATAAAATGTTAGAAAATAATGTGAAAAATAGGGCGAATATTAGCAAGAAATCCAATTATACCTTCAAGAAAATAAGGTTAGGGGGTTAGAACCTCAACAAAAAAAAATTGAGGCAAAAATGAAGCTAAAACACTTGTTTTTACCTTTAAAACGTGTTGTTAAGGAAAAATTTGCCCCTCTACAGTGAAAAATGTTGGAACAAGAGGGCAAATCCACCCCTCTGTAGAAAACAGTTAGAAAATGTTGAACCAAGTGGGCAAATCCGCCCTTCTACAAAAAGTCGGTCAAAAAACATTGAACCAAGTGGGCAAATCTGCCCCTTTGCAAAAAAAAGTTAGAAAACGTTGAACCAGGTGGGCAAATCCGCCCCTCTGCAAAAAAAGTCAGAAAATGCTGAACCAGGTGGGCAAATCCGCCTTTCTGTAGAAAATAGTTAGAAAACAGCGAACCAAGTGGGCAAATCTGCCCCTCTGCAGAAAAAGTCAAAAAATGTTGAACTAATTGGGCAAATCCGCCCCTCTGCAGAAAAAGTCAGAAAAACGCCGAACTAGGTGGGCAAATTCGCCCCTCTATAGAAAATAGTTAGAAAACGCTGAACCAGGTGGGCAAATCCGCCCCTCTGCAGAAAAAGTTAAAAAATGTTGAACCAAGTGGACAAATCCGCCCCTCTGCAGTAGACTGGAGGGCAAGTTCGCCCCTCGACGGGGCAAATCTACCCCTCTGTGACCTTGACCTGCAAACAACTTAAACAACAACAAACATAAAATAAAAAGACCCGTTTGTGGGTCCCACCAGGCGTGCTAGAAATGTGATCTCCTAAAATGTTATGTCCTAATATGAGATGCTAAATAAACTATTAATGCAATAAAAAGAAAATAACACAAAGAGGATACCTCAATGATTAGCCTAAGGAAAGATAAACATGAAAACAAGATGAAACAAATTAAGATTGATTATACCTTCATGTTGCTTTTTCCTTGGTTGGCCTTTTGATCTTTGAAGATTTG
Source organism: Sequoiadendron giganteum (assembly GCA_007115665.2). Lineage (NCBI taxonomy): Eukaryota > Viridiplantae > Streptophyta > Pinopsida > Cupressales > Cupressaceae > Sequoiadendron > Sequoiadendron giganteum. The sequence goes on from CM021105.1 coordinate 556,889,612, forward strand.
TGTGCTTTTTGGATGACAAGATAAATTAAATATGCAAAGTGATATGCAAGATGGGTGAAGGCATGGTAATGGTGAGATTCTAAATGATATGATGGATGCAGGTTTCAAATGACAATTTTGCAAGATTTTTGATAGCAAAAGATTGATTCTCTTTTAAGAGAAATGAAGGGGTATTTATAAAAAAATTTGAATTCTCTCTGGTTGAGATTAATCCAATAAAGTCAAGATGAAGGGCTATGGTGAGTTGAGAACTCACAAGTCCTCACATCTTGACATGTGGAATGTGAGATGGCCTAGGGTGAGATGATGTGAGAGTGAGGTGGAAGAGAGGTACATGAGGTGGAGGAAAGACAAGTACCTTTGGGGATGAGAAGATTCTTTGGAGGAATAAAAGTGAATTAAAAATTCACAATGATTGGAAGATTTTAGTGGATAAGAGAGGGTTTTTAAAAAAGGTGGGGATTTGCCACATGTGAATGATGTGACAAGTCCAAGGTTGTAGAAGACTTTAGCACATGTGATGTGACAAGTTAAAGGTTCTAGAATTTTGCATGGGGAAGAGAAGATTCTTTGGAGGAATAAAAGTGAAATAAAAATTCACATGGGGAAGAGAGAAGCCCTGAATGAATAAAAAAGAATTAAAAATTCCTTGGGGGATGGGGATAGTTGACCAAGGCACTGATTAAGCTAATGACCTTGATTAAGGTTGTGCAAACACAAGATTAAGATAATTAATGAGAGATTGGAGGCAAGTGGGAGATTTTGGAAGATGTGACACTAATCTTAATTAAGTGGTGCACATCCTAATCATAGATTAATTAATTTAATTCAGATTAAAAAATGATTATGAAGATTGTGACAAGGAGATAGAAAAAGAGGGATTAAAAATTGATTTTAATCCAAATAGGTCAAATGACTAAATTAAATAAATAATAAATAAATTGTTTTATTTATTTAATTTAGAGAATAAAATGTGTAAGGTAAAGTATTTAATTATTCAATTACATACTTTAGAAACCTTAGGTAGAAAATGAAATAATGATTAAATAAATTATTTAATCATTATTAATGAAATAGATGAATAAAGTAGACAATTTTGATCATGCGGAAGTGATCAAATTTAGATGTCTACACCAACAACCATGGTTGATTCAATTTCTGTACAAATGGTTCAGTTCAGTTTCCTCTACAAAGCTTCTGTCGATCTTACCAGTAAGTGAACGATCACCACCAACTCAACACAGTCCTCCAATGTCCATTGTACAACTCAACAGGTCAACCAAGTCAGCGTTCGTTGAACCATGGTCCACCTTTGAGCCCATCGACATGACCAACACTATCGGTGAAAGATTGGAAAGTCACATCAATATCCCATGTCTCCTCGATGTCCCAAAAGATCCATCACGACCATGAGCATCAGATCGACAAGAGTCTCCTCGACATAACTCTTCAGCCAAATTTCTATCATCGATGAGAATTAGAACACTCGCACCGATAGTTCGGTTCACACTGACGACTTTCTCTTGGATCGACAAGAGTCTCCCCGATGTTAACCAATCAACCTTATTGACAAAACAACAAGCATTGGAGATAGTTTGAAATGTCCCACTGAGGTCTCAAGTCATCCCGATGACCTTTAGCTCAAATGGAGTTAAAAACACCTCATCGGTAGGAGTCACACCGATGTTCAACTAGAACAAACTCATCGACAAAACAACGTGCTTCGAAAGAAGTTCAAAATGTCTCATTGAAGTTCCATGTCTCCCCGATGACCCAGGCTGGACAACCTTTCCTCAGATTGACGAGAGTCACACCGATGTTCAATAACCATCAATAAGACCACCGAAGTTGGTATAACATTCTCAGGTCCAACCAAAGGCCAATGTTACCGCGATGCCACCGAGATTGTAAGACTCTCCCCAATAAAACTTCTTGGCTAGATTTCTAGCATTGACATGGTTAGGAAACTCACATTGATAGTTTAGGTCACACCGAAAGCTGCCGTCGGTAGACCAACCACATATCTCACTAATTTGACCACTTTGAGCCTTTAGAGATAAACTACCTGTCGGAAAGACATCTTATGTGTCTTACCGGTTTTGCTCTTTCAAGAGGTTCAAGTTAGAAGATTGAGGCACATGTTTCCAACAAGAAAGATAGAGAGGAAGAGATAAAGAGATACAGACAAAGAGGGAGAGATAAAGATGAACAAATTGTTATTTTTTATGAATATATTTTTCTAAATAAAGATATAGAAACAAAGGGGATAGAAAGAGAAAGAGAGAGGGAGATATAAATAAATGGAAAGAGAAAGACATAGATACACCGATATATGGGAAGATAAAGAGAGGGAGACATTTCTAGAGATAGGGAGAGAGAGGGAGACATTTCTATAGTTGGAGAGAGAAAGGAATATAGAGGTAGAGATGAATATAGAGCAAGAGAGGAGAGAGACAAATAGATGGAAGTAGGGATGAATTTAGAACGTGAGAGAAAGAGGGAGACAAATAGATAGAGATATAGAAAGAGGGTGAGGGAGACATAAAATAGAGAGAGATAGGGAGATAAAGAGGGAGAGATAGAGAGAAAGAGTTAAAGAGATAAGGAGGAAAAGGTATAGATAGCGAGAGATATATGGTGAGATAGAGAGAGGGAGAGGGAGAGGGAGAGAGACAAAGAGAGAAATATAAAAAAGACAAATAAATAAAAAAATATATTTTACTCTCGAAGACGCTATATATCCACTGTAATATGCAAGATTACTATATTGTAAAATTCTAGATGGAATGAAGTAGATATGTTCTCACAAGCCATAGATTAAGCTATCAACCCGCACAATTTGGTCTATTTCCTTTCGTTTGTGTATCTTTTCGTATAATACAGTGAATGATGATGACACTCTTATTGTATATGATAGTATATTTCAATGATATTAAATTATGATGCAACTAATAAAAATAATATTACAAACCCACAATATTAATATTATTGTCATTTTGGATTCCTACAATTGATATCTCTCGACATTTTCTATATAGACTATGTGATAAGATAGATATGCTAATTTAATTTAAATTGTCATTAAAAAAATTATTTTCTCAAACACTTAAATATAATTTCTCATCTAAAACCTTTCTATCTATTTACGATTTAAAAAAAAAGTTAATATGATTTAAAAAAAGAAGTTAAGACCACTTGTTTGGAAAGCCCTTCTAGCATTTCTTGACCCTCCATGGTATCACAGGCTAATAGATTTCTGAAAATCTCGGAAAGGTTATATTTGGGTCAATAAAAAAATTGTACGATAAGCTGCCGTCAAATTTGAACAGTGCGTGAGGATTTTAGGGTTAGGGTTTATTTAGGGTTAGAAAGAGAGCCAATGATTTGTACAGAAGAGTTCATTTCACTTCAAATATCTTCTTGTGGCAATTTGGCAATCGAATCATTTTGATCGAAAAATAGTTCTCCTTTTTTGCTTGCATTTGCGGGGGAACGGTATGCTACTACTCTGCTCGTTTTTAATGGGGCAGAGTATGATCAGATGTCTCCCAAAAGCAAATTGAGGTGTTTAAAGCCCTTTTGCCTTATTTCCAACATGGCATCAGGGTTACGCATGCCTCAATATCTTTTATACATTTAATTTCTGTCGCTGAATCTGTAAGTGCGATTTTATCGTTTTACATTTACTTTACTCGTCATGTTTCAGGTTGATAAAATATGGCTTTCCACATTTCTACTAGCAAAGGTGTTGTTTATTAGGGTTCTTAAAGAAGGTGAAAACGTTGTTAGATCGAATTAGGTCTTTTTTTTTGGGTTTTAGGGTGAGTTGGTTTGTGATGAGGTTTCTGTTATGGAAATTCTTTAATTACTAGTTAATGTCGGAACTCTCGTTTATCGTGACATCGAGGTTAAATTGCAGATTTTCATGTTCTTTTATTATGGTGATGAATACAGGATGAAAATGCCTTTTTTCATACGTTAAGTTTCAGAGGAGTTAAGCCGTTCTGTTTAAAAATTGCTTAGGTTGTAGTATTGTGATTCTCTCTTAAAGTTACTGTTTGATTATTAAGAGGATCAGGATAGTATGTAAGCGATTTTACACACTGTGAAATTAGTTTCAGAGGCTGGAATCCTTCTAAGGTTAGAGGTCCAAGATGTTGATTCGCTCTCTGCTTATCATTCCAAAGAGAATAGTTTTTGATAAAAGTGATGCTATTACTACGGCACTCTTTACAATGTTCAAGATAAGTAAATTTTGTTCTGAACTTGCTTTGGCTACCAGAGATGTGGTTTGCCAGTCGCATAGATTTAAATCTATCTAGGATTAGAGCACAATTGCTTTTGTTAACTGGTGGCTTATCTCACACTTCTGAAAAATTCGCAGCGATAGAATTTGAAAGACTTTAGATATAGTTTCACGGCTTATTTTATCCCAAAAAAATACTCTTGAACAATGAAAAGTTCGCCTTACTGTTTGTTGAGTGTTGAAGGTGTGGATCCCTGAAGATCTTTTCAGGGACTTAACATTTTGATAACTTTTGCGATAGCTTTGCATAATTCTTTGCACAACTATTTACAGAAACTATCAGCCGGCCCAAACTTATGCAGAGGCATATGGTTTAATTCTTGCGCGATTGTATTCTGTTCTGCAAATTTATGCGATGCATACGGAGTTTGCTTAGTTATTGAATCAGGTGCGAGTATGTAGGTGTGGGTACACTGTTATGTCAACAAGGTAATTTTAAGCACATACAATTACAAATACATATTTAATATAATAAATAAAACATTAATATTCATTGATACATTAAATTAAAATATATAATATAAACAAATGAAAAATATCTATACACTAGAAGGTGGATGAGTGGAAGCAGCTTCCTAGGTGAATGTGCTCATAAACTGCCAAGTTTGATTCAAGATGATATGTGAGGTCTGTAAAGTTTGATATCAGGATGATATGGGAGGTCTGTGATTGGATTTTAATTTTCTTGGTGGGTTGGTCTGTTGTTCTCTGGTTTATGGTAGCTGATTGTGCTTGGTTGCTACTTGCTGTTGTTTCCGGCTGACTGTGTTTTGTAACTTTCTCTGATTGAATAAATTTTTACCCTTTATATCAAAATAAATAAAAAATCTATACAGAAGCAGAACATAAATAATAATATTTAATGCACAAAAATCATGAATGTTCACATTTAGACAAAGCAAAACATATAAAGGGCACAATTTAAACAATTGTGCAACCACAAAACAAATAACTTATAAGGAAAGCAGCAAATGATTTAAACAGCAGAAAGCCTTCTCTCTTTGCCTATAATTCGTTTGCTCGTTGTTGTCTGCTACAGCTTTGCTGTTTGTTATTGGCTGTGAATTGAATGAAACTTGTCGAAAATGTTAACTCGCTACGAAATTAATGGAATGGTTTTGTTAAAGTGTCGAAGGCTAATAAGTGTTATCTAAATGATCGGAGTTTAATTAGTAAATAGGACTTGTAGCAACAATGCCTTTACATCAGCTATAGAAGCCCAAAGTTTGAGAGCTGAAAATCATAGAAATCGAGGAGAAGATGATCTCCATTATACAATAACAAGCATTTCTCCTAATGAGATGAAGTAATTTAAATGTAATGTACTGTCAATGTTTTGAATTCCATCATTTCTTTACCTGTAAACAGATAACAGATAACAGATTTCGATGCAAAGAACTCTTTGAACACTTAAATAAGCATTCTTTAACACTCTATATAATTATTACAGAATAATTAATGACAAAAAAATGAAAGCAAATGCAAACTGAATACACAGTTTGCCCTGGAAAATCCCTAACTTAGGGTGAAAAGCTCAGCTTTTGAGACCAATTTACTCTGTTCCTCCGTCAAATGTTAGATTAATTGTGTCAGAGTCTCCATTACAGTGCAACTCTTTCTACTTTTCTCAGACTTGTTTGCGCAATGGCCTCAGACAATGGTGTTAAGAGCTTCCACTCAATCTGCATCTCATTCTGACCTTACTCAGATCTGCGAGCACATGCATCTGCCTTGAAGATGGACTTTTACCACCACAACGAGATCCAACTTCTTCACAGACAAGGAGAGGTAACATCCTTCCTAGAATTTCTGGAAAACATGGCCTAAACTAATGATCAAATGCCAAATGATTCAAATTGTAACCACTGTTTGTATTGGTAAATGTCCATGCCTTGAAGATAGACTTTTACGACCACAACAAGAAGATCCAACATCTTCAGACATGGAGAGGTAACATCCTTCCTAGAATTTCTGAAACACGTGACCTAAACTAAAGATGAAATGCCAAATGATTCACATTCTAATCGCTGTTTGTATTGGTAAATGTTCATGGCTTGTTGCAGAAAAGGGCATGCATGTTAGCCGTCTGAGCAAATTAGCAAACTTGCCAAAAGTGGGTTTTCCAGCTACTTTCAACGAAGGCTTCTTTAGTTATATATCCTTCTAGCCCTGATTATCACCAGTCATTATCTCATCTCCTTTATGCCTGTACGATGATGACACTTCATAACCCCAATGGTCCATTTGAGTTATTTTCCGATCATTTTGTATGCAAACTGTATGACTCGAGTAAAAGGTTAACTAGAATAATCATTATAACACAACTGTAAGAAGAGGAATATCAATGAATGATGCCTCGTGCAGGCAATCAATTACATCGGTTTAGTGTTCTACAAGAATTCTTTTGCGGAATCTATAAGGTTCTCGGTGAAAATTAAGTACAGATGAACGATTCTTCAAGTTAACCTGCTTCATTGTTGCAATTTACTGTGACGCATTGATCAAGTTATGAAGTAGATAAATAAGGACCACAGGCTCTCACATGATGTCATTTACTATATAACTTTTTTCCAAGTTCAATTTGGAAAATTTAAATTATATTAAAATGATACGCTCAATCCTTTAACTAGTAAAAAGTCAAAGAGAACTTTGTTTGGTCACCCATTGTTAAAGGGTTGGAGTAAGGTTGTCAGCTCTACATAAAAAATGAATTTGACTGGCCTATTCTATATTGTGAACAATGTGATTTTCTAGTAAACTTTGGCCTGTTTTCTGAAGCTTTGGTTTAAGTAGAACGAGACATATTGATACTGTCATATGTGGTTATACATGTCATTCGTTTTTTATAAAAAGCATTTAATCTGTCCTGTAGGTTAGGCACTTTGTTTGGTCACCCATTGTGAAAGGGTTGGAGTAAGGTTGTCAGCTCTACATTAAAAATGAATTTGACTGGCCTATTCAATATTGTGAACAATGTGATTTTCTAGTTAACCTTGGCCTGTTTTCTGAAGCTTTGGTTTAAGTAGAACGAGACATTGATACTGTCATATGTGGTTTATACATGTCATTCGTTTTTTTATAAAAAGCATTTAATCTGTCCTGTAGGTTAGGCACTAACTATGCGTGTATGTATGCATCCTTGGGAAACTTGTTAAGTAGGATTCTTTTTCATCGTACTAGGTGTTTAATAATGTGCCAAGTTTTGACCTCAGTATCATAACCGAGCCCCGTTGAGCATATGATCTTTTTTAATAAGTGTAACAGTAAATATAAACTTGAAGAAAGACTAATCTGGATATGCATCCTTTGGAAACTTGTTGGGATTCTTTATGTTTGGTTTCTTCTTCTTTATGCTTGGTTTATTATTATAGCATAGCTTGAACTACCTCGTGCTTTACTTTAAAAGGAATATAATGGTAAATAAAACTTGGAGAAAGCCAATTTGGCTATTGTTCAAATTTTGTTCTAGTTTTGACTTCATAATCAAGTCCCAATGGTAAACTTAAGTATGCCAGTTTTGACTTTTGGCAAGTACCAATGGTAAATTTAAGTGTATGCCAGTTTTGACTTTTGGCAAGTACCAATGGTAAATTTAAGTATATGCCAGTTTTGACTTCTGGCTATTGTTCAAATTTTGTGCCAGTTTTGACTTAATAATCAAGTCCCAATGGTAAACTTAAGTATGCTAGTTTTGACTTCTGGCTATTGTTCAAATTTTGTGCCCGTTTTGACTTAATAATCAAGTCCCAATGGTAAACTTAAGTATGCTAGTTTTGACTCCTGGCTATTGTTCAAATTTTGTGCCAGTTTTGACTTAATAATCAAGTCCCAACGGTAAACTTAAGTATGGCAATTTTGACTTCATAATCAAATCCAATAGTAAACTTAAGCGCCATCCAACCTTGGTTGTTAGGTGATACCAATTTTGAGTGTATGCCCTATTTTATAAGTTTAGGAGGATTCTTTATATATGGCTTAATTGTCCAAGACATTTAATAATGTGTTAATTAGCTGATAGGCTACATATTGTAGGAAGTTTTATTGGAAACTTGTCTCACGCTTGTAACCCACTCTCCGTGAAATGATTTCTGCTAGCTGTCAAACAATTTGCTTGTTTGTTCCTCGTTGTCTTGCATTTAATTTGCAGATCTTCTAAAATCAGATTTTTTGCTGACATTAAATATGCTAGTCCAAATGGAATCAAATAATTTCCATCTCACGTGAGCCCTAGAACCTTGATATTATCATTCTCTTCATTTATTGATTGAATCAGCGATTGTAGGGAGATTGTTTGATGGGGTGTCGCAACGAGCCCAAAGTGGGTACGCCTTAGGTGGCTATGCGCGCTCCAAAGGCGTGGGAGCCTGCGTTGTCACCTTCAATATTGGCGGTCTCTTTGTTATCAATGCATCATCAAGGGCCCAAACCCAACAACTATGGCACCAACCGTTAGGTAAACTTAAGCACCATCCAACCTTGGTTGTTGGGTGATACCAATTTTGAGTGTATGCCCTATTTTATAAGTTTAGGAGGATTCTTTATATATGTGGCTTAATTGTCCAAGACATTTAATAATGTGTTAATTAGTTGATAGGCTATATATTGTAGGAAGTTTCATCGGAAACTTGTCTCACGCTTGTAACCCACTCCTCGTGAAATAATTTCCGCTAGTTGTCAAACAATTTGCTCGTTTGTTCCTCGTTGTCTTGCATTTAATTTTCAGATCTTCTAAAATCAGATTTTTTGCTGACATTTAATATGCTGATCCAAATGGAATCAGATAATTTCCATCTCACATGAGCCCTAAAACCTTGATATTTTCATTCTCTTCATTTATTGATTGAATCAGTGATTGAAGGGAGATTGTTTGATGGGGTGTTACAATGAGCTCAGAGTGGGTACGCCTCAGGTGGCTATGCGCGCTCCAAAGGTGTGGGAGCCTGCGTTGTCACCTTCAATATTGGCGGTCTCTTTGTTATCAATGCCATTGAAAGGGCTTACAACGAGAATCTTTCGGTCACATGCATCATTAGGGGCCCAACCCCAATGACTATGGCACCAATCGTATTCTTCATCATACCATTGGCCTTCCAGACTTTATGCAGGAGTATCGCTACTTTTAGGTTGTATCATGCACTCAGGTGCCCTCTTGCAATCATTTTCCTTTGCTTTTTCTTGTTTCGAATTTCTCTTTCCCAAAACTGAACTCTATTCTTTTTTTGTGTGTTTTTAGGTGATTGTAAACTATTTGAATTATGACAACGAGCTTATTGACCATGCAATATCTACAACACTTAATAGAGAGCAAGCCTGTGTATATCAACATCATCTATAATCTCCTTGTGATTCCCTATCACATGTTCAGTCATTAGCGTGTTCCATTCTATCTCATGTCCAAGAGAGTTTTCTTCTTTTTTATTTTATTTTAAAGTTTCTATTTTTAACTTGTAAAATTTCCATCTTACTGTTTATATTTTCAAGTATTAAATCCGTGGGCCTTCATGTTGTGGGTCTTCACTGATGGTTTTTGTAAGAACAATTTTCTCCTAGGATGATCAAGGTTTACTCATTTTTGGGCTTCTACTTTTTATATATATTAAGATTTTAAAGTTTGCAAGTGAAGTTTGGACTCCTGCAACTCTGAAAAAACTTTTTGAACCCCTCTGGTAAAAATCAAGCCAAGAAACCCCAAACCCTCAAACATAAAATTCAATTCACAGTTCAGAATGTCCCTACTTAAAAGAAATAAATAGGTATTTGATACTAGGTATTACAATTATATCATATATGAAAACAACCTTATATAAAACCACAGACCAATGCCTTCATTTAACAGATAACAACATAATTGTTTTAGAATAAAATAAAACACAACAAAAAATATCCGTACATGCACAAATTCCATAAAAAAGCTCACTGAAACCTTGGCAAGTGACTTACCTCAAGATTTTGCACAATTTGTGTTGTGTTGTCAACAATGTTGGCGAGAATAAATGGGTAGAGTTGCAAGGAAAAAAGAAACCCAACGAAAATAATTTAAAAAAAAAATGAGATGAACCAAAACCATCTCCCTACAACTTCTCCTTCAATCTTATGCACAATAAATGAAAACTATATATAAATATTATGGTTTTAGAGCAACTAGATTCTTGAGCTCTAGACAAGACTTTTTGCAAGTTAAAATTTGTTATAGGGTGTGAGGCAAGGAATGTTTCAAGTTCGTGGAAGTTGTCTTCTTCTTCGTCGTGAGACAACTTTCTTGTGAAAGCATGGGGTATGGCTCATGTATGTCAAACAAGTTATTATTCATATTTTCCAATCTGTTTAATTTTATTCACTCTTGTTTTTTACTTTTTCTTCAAATTTTGATAATGAAAATTCACAAATTCACCCAAGAAAATTCCAACAGATCAAGTAAAAAACTATAAAACAATTTTTTTATAGAAAAGAAAATGCAGTTCTAACACCCATTTTAAAAATTGGATTAAAAGAAAACCATTTTTTTTTTCTTTCACACAACTTAATATGTTGAGGTGAAAACATTTCACCAAGTATCTTGTCTTCCCACCAAAGAAGCTCTAAACAGAATGTGCCCATGAGTTGTTGTGCGCATGTGTTTTTTATGATTCTTTGTTTGGACGAAAAATACTAGTAAAAACCACAAAAGCAAAAATCTTTACAAGATAAGATGAACCAGAAATAGTCACCTTGAGCGCTGGACCAAGACCACTATCCTCCACCTACTACTTCAATCCACGAACACATAAACCCAACTCTAAATATAACAAAAGCCCATGTGTTAATCTAATTTTCTAGCTCATGGCATCCATGTGCACCTGTGCACAAGCACGTAGTATTTAGACTATACCAACTCTTCTATCATCCTTAGCTTTCCACAAATTTTGATCTTCTAGCATTGTAATATTTAAAAAATAGTAAATTGCCTATGGATGTCCATTTTAATATTTCATGTCGTATTAATGCAAAGCCATTTTAATATTGCTCATACATAGCAATAAATTCTTGTATTCCTAAGAAACTATATGAAGTGGTGAAAAGCTTTAAGAAGCTTAAAAAAGAAAAAAAATTGAAATAGATAGTGGGGAAGTTGTTAGTTGGAGTATAGCAAAGGTTTGGAGGAACTAACAACTACATAATGACAAGAGGGTTGCCAAGAAGATACCTAAAAAGGAGTGTGGTGCTGTGGATAAGCTGTGGGTGTGTAATATATCAGTCTACTCCAACTATTTGAAATAAATTACTTATGTATAACATAAACAGATACATACTTTTAGATTATTAACAAAACCAAATTAATACTATGTCAAGAATGAATAACTACAAGTAAAAGAACAAAGGAGAAAGAACAACATCCCTAGGTGTATTATGAGTTGATGATGGTTTAAGAGAAATTGCAAATTATATGGCTAGATTTGGGGATGAGTTGATGATGGTTTAAGAGAAATTGCAAATTATATGGCTAGATTTGGGGAGTAGAGCAGTTACCAAAGCTAGATGGGCATTAAGGACCTTTAGGATTAATTATTATATGGTTAATTATCTTTAATGTCTTTTGGGTTAGATAGAGAAATGATAATTGCTTTATCATGATTCAAATAATTTAGATTGTTATCAAGTTTTTATTAGTGAGTTTGAGAATTTTATATAGGAATTTCATCATTTTGTGCATAAAATGTATTTATTTTATTTTCCTTACGATCCTCATATAATACAAATTACTATTTATATATTTACATAAAAAATAATAGCATGCAGGTGGATGTTCTACATTCGTATACTTCTGCATGAAAAAAAAGTAACAAAAAAAGTTTGTGCCAAATCATTCCATACAATACATACATCTTGTAAATTTTGCAAATCACAACTAAACTTACTGCAAATCTTTCATTTAGTTTACAAGCTCCAAATATATATTATAGACATTTTGTATATAATTCAAACAAAATTGTATATATTTTACACCACTTCTTTTCCATGTTTACTTCTATATATTTTGCTAGTTAGGTACTAGATTTTCATTTCGTTATTATTGTCATGGGGCCACACCTTTGTGAGGCATTGGTGCCCTTTTTATTGGGTTTGCTCGTGAGAATTGGACTTTTTTCAAGGACCTTGAGATACACCTTAGCACACATTGATTAGTCACATAGCAAAACTTCACAAATATATACACTATTGAGATGTGCACCAATATACATAGAACAATGCAAGATCAATATAGGGTGAAATTGATAGCTTTATTGATTTAATGGCCCTTGGCTTGTTCTACAATTGCAACTCCCAAAGTTGTTTACTAATTGAGCACTTTCCTAGTACTCCCTAAGAACACCCACCCATAGGTCTTAAGCGACTCTTCAAGATGCAACCAATTGTGGGTGTTGTCCCCATGATGGATATCTTAACGTAGCTTCCAAAATTTGAAACTCTCCAAGAACACCTGTAGTATCCTTCCTATTTGGTGCAACCCAATCCCACAATCAGGCTTGAGGGTGACTCATCTAGTCCACGACCTAGGCTCCCTTTTGAGGCAATGAGTCGATACCCTCCTTCACACTACTTCATTGATCCCTACTCTATGTAGCTATTGATCATTCAATGTTGCTGTCAACCTCTTTAGAATTCTCCAATATGACCCTTCACTTGGGGGAAGCAAATACTTTGATGAATGCTATCTTTGAAAAGTGGTAGGATACTCTACTTTCCTTGTATAAGTTATTTGTCCAACGGGCACAATAGTTGGCCTACTCAAAGTCTTGACCTATACAATCCATGACATGCTTCCAAAACAACTTGGTACAACACTATAATGATGGGTTTGGCGGAGTTCCTAACTCTCTTTGCTTTTGTGCGACCTTGACTTGGATTGCAAGCTCTATTTGAACTTGATTTCCTTTGGGACAGCCAACTTGTATAGTGGAGTGACTCGACAACATTTGTGGAGTTGAGAACTCTAAGTTCCAACTTCACCATTTTGTTGTTTACAACTAACTTGTCCCATGTTAGGGATTGTGGGCTCTTAGTTCAACTTCTACATTCAATGTAGCATTCTTGCAGACTCTAGGTCCAGTTTTCTTTTGCAACTCACCAAGGTAACTTGGCTAGCAATGCAAGTCGGGTTAACTTGCAAATCAACCAAGGAATCACTTTGGGCTTAGGCACACAAACACGAGTCTCGCGACCCCTTAAGTAACCCCACTACCTCTTACAATTATAGCCAAGCTTGTTTTAATCTACCTCATGCTCTTTGTAATATGAGAAAGTCTTAAACATAAATTTGAAGAGGCCGGTTTACTCTATTCATACCCACCTTAGAAAAATAAAAATTGGGATCTTTTATTCTAATTGCTATTCAAATTTTGTATCAGGTATAGGCCTCATTTATTAAGTCCAATCTAGTAAAGTTAAATATGAGGGAATATTGATTGTTGCTACTATCAATTGAGTTACACTAGCAATGAGGGAATATTGGTTATCAATCCATAACAATGATGACATATGCTAGTAGGCAATCTTGGATCATAAGGATTGGGTTGGCAAACACTAATCCTCCACGACAATCTCTAGTAGTAAGGAAATAATTCTAGATAGTGAACCGATAGGTGGTTTTCTACTAATGTAATTCCCATGGCATTGACCATTTGCTATTTGTTTCAATCCCATTTATGAATGTTATTAGGAAGATGTTGGTGGGAAATAAATCCTATTTATTTAGGATTTAAAGATTAAATAAGACGCTTTTTACAACAAAAGATTTTTGATCACATTTTTTAAGCATTATTCCATATTGCTTGCTCATGCAACTGCCATTTGACATCAGCTAGCACAAAGTGTAGTTTTATTAGCTAAGGTAGGATAAGTATAATGTGAATAGTAGATATAAATGGTGGAAAAGTTATATACCTCATTATCAATTTAAAATATTTTAAATTCAAGTTTATAATTGATAGTAGCCATTATCATTTGATCCAATGCACACCCAGTAGATAAAGTCCAGTGGTAATAGATTGATGATCTAATATGATATTGTAGATTGATAAATTAAATGATAACAAAGGGGTTTGGGATTATTCAAATGATAAAATTGTAGGTTTGCAAACGCATGCTCTATTTTAGAGATAATTGCTTGAAACTTTAGAGTAAATTTAAAAATCCAATGAGAGGATTTTATTTGCAACATGTTTTTAATTATATTGTAGAAGATTTGAACTTAATACCATTTAGATGCCCCAACGACGAGAAGTGTCCTTCGGCTTATTTGCAACATGTTGATATTATACCACTCTTTGTTTTTTAAAAATTAAGTAGCATTTACAGGGTGTTGTACCCTTCACAAAGGGTCCAAAGGGCCAAAGGACAACATAGTTCAAAACAAAATTTGAACTACAAGAACAAACATAAACAACTAATAGACAACTGTGGAAAAAAACCAAGAACGACTGACATACAGTTGTAGAAAAACAAAAGAATTAAGCAAACCCAGAAACATAGGGGTCAAGATTGGCACCATGCATCCGGGGCCAAGAATCAACAATAGATTTGGGGAGACCTTTCTTCTTCCGCAAGACTACTGACCAGGGAGGCTCAAAAACAGGCAACGGGGAAGGAGAGAGAAGTGAATCCACCCCAGACACCATCGAAGAGGAGCCACCAAGCAACAATGGAGACGAAAGCGGAGCAACAACGATCGAGTCAACCACAGGAACAATAGAGGCATTCAAAAAAGGGCAGACTGAAGCAGACATAGCAGCGACAACAAAAGTTGAAGTTCGGTCAAGCATAGTCAAACCAGTGTCAGGAGATCGGTCCAAAGGTGGTTCCACATTAGGGATGTTCGAATGAGGAGTAGAAACATGTTCATCAGCCTCCATAGAAGCAATATCCAAAGGAGAACCCACCGTGAGGTGGTCCAAGAGAGCATCCTTCCACCAAGTGGTAGCTCCCTTGCGACGGTCCTGAGGACAGGCAGAGGCCAAATGACCCACAAAAAAATATCTACACCGAAAGGGGAGACCCTCATAGTCCAAGAGCTGCTTCCAAGGTCTGTCCTCCACCAGTAAAACAACATCCCCATGGAGAGGTTTGGAGATGTCCAGATCAACTAGCAACCGAGTGACCGTAGTGTGTCCAAACTCCCAAGTTGGAGAATCCACCATTAGGAATCGACCAATGGAATTTCCAATGGCCTCAAAACATGATTCCTCCCAAAACTGGAGAGGAAGGTTAGGCAGACGAACCCAAACCGATCTGGTGTTCAATGGATCCGTAAGGGGGTTGAAAGAACGAGACCAGGGCTTGATGGACAGAGAATGAATACCCCACATCCACCCCCTGTCCAAAACACAATTTCGTTCAAGAGGGGAGGCAAAGGTAGCAATAAAGAAGCCCCTAGCACTGGGGTAGAGCTCGATTTCCCCAACCACCAAAGGATTCCAAGAAACCGACACCCAATCGTGGAGATCCGGGAGGGAGGGAGGGCCATAAGCCATTGAATCTGCAAACCACACCTATTTTCAAATAATATTCCTCATTTTCAACGATCTCTGGACCACAAACCACCACTGAGGAATCCCGGGCGCAAGGTAGAGACTTGCGAACATGAGATGGAGGCTAAACACCCCCCCTAGCAGCATCAAAAAAAGATCTCGCCTTCCTTGCAGCAGCAGGAGGAGCCAACCGATGGGCAGGAGCAGAGCCCACAAGCCCACTGAACTACTCAGCCATAGGCACCGGGGCAGAGGAGCCCACAATGGGAGAGGGACCGGGGACAAGCACCGGGGCAGAGGAGTCCCCAATGAAAGGGAGACTAGGGACCGCGCCACAAACAAGACCATCTGCACCAGGCATGAAAGATGCAAAAAGCAGAGCCACAACAGATCACGGAGCGCCGTAGGAGGAAACAAAAACAACACCCCCAACGCATGCACTAGGAGCAAAACCCCCGACCACACCCCCAACCAGAAGCACACATACACTAGTCGCAATTGCAGTCTTCCCAACATTGTCCTGTTGCAGAACAGAGTTTCTCCCGCCCACACACATTTTCAAAAAAAATCTTGATGATGTTCACTTACCACTCTTTTTTAATATTGAAAATTCAACCTTATTAAAAGTGACACATCTTAATGTAGTTTTAGTGGATGGTGTGCATCTAACATTATATTTGAACTATCTATTTTTAGATCATAAGGAGTATTTTCTTTCTTATATATTAAAAAGAATTTGAAAATAAAAAAGGTTGTTTATTAGCTATGAATTGTGAAATTTATAAATATATAAGTTTAGAGAAAATAGAGAGTACAAATAGGTTAGCCTACAACGAAAAAAATAGATGGATGTCTCTTAAATTAACTAGCTTCTAAAAATGAGTATCATTGTTGGTTAGATTGTCTTTTCGTATATACTATTAAAAATCTCTTCTCAAAATAAAAGTACTATTGAATCCAAAGTGGATTGTTTGTCAATTGCTACACTTGTAAGTCTATGATTTTAAAAGAAAAGGTACTACTCTCTTCCACCATGAAAACCATCTAATGCCCACGTTAAACATTCTTTTTCAGCAACACCTTTAATAGGATAATATCTCTTCTTATAATGTCACCTCTCTAGGAACTAACACCTCATCAGATTACATGGCTGCAAAAGATCCCTCCTCTAACCCCTTAAGTATTCTCTCCACGAATATGGTTCATTTGAAAAATTTGGGTGCTTTACTATTCAAATGAGTCATATTCATTGAGAGAATACAGAAGGGGAAGGGATTAGAGGAGGGATCTTTGATAGAAACATATAGTTTTTATGTGTTTGTCTACTTATTTTATAAGATTTTTGAACATTTTTATTTTCAATAGATTTGAGATGTTGAAAACCTCTATGTTCATGACAAATCTAAAGGTTAATCGTTCATAGAAATTCATTTGAATATAAACCATTTCATATAGTTTTAGATTAATGGATGCACAATACACTGATATGAACAATTGAAATTCTATTTGTTGGGCATAACTTAGATCTTTTATTTTTCAATTAGATTTCCTCTTGCTTAAAGTGCTTTTTCATTTCATAAAAACAAAAGAGGGGAATTTTACTCACATAGACACATAAAAAGAGTTTCACTTGTTGCATAAAAGGTGAGTGTCTTAGTGGTTTAAATATAGGGTGTAGGTGTCACTAAATTATAGTCCACTAATAAAATTAGAGGTCCCTCCCACACAATGAAAGATTGATGTCTCTGAATATTTGGTTGTCATTCTTTGTTCACCATTTTTCCAATGGTTTATAAGATGGTCGAGCAATTGTAAACTTGCCCATCAAATAATACAAAACTAAATAGAAAATAAGAGGATGGAAAATGATATAGAAAAGGAGGCATTATTTATTTTTGCATTATTTTCTTCTTGTTTCTCTCATATTTATTCTCCACTTCGATGTCATTCCTAACTTAAATTTTCTTTTGAATTTTCTATTACCTACTTTATATCTAGTATTCATTTTTTTCTTGTCTTTATATTGCTTGCTTTCTTTTTAATTCTCTTATATTCTTATTTTATTTTATTTTAATATCATTTTTCTATTTTTGTATTTATATATTTTTTCATTTAGTTTTTACAATCCCTTGCTTTATTTGCAATTTTGGGCTTTTCATTTTATTTTTTAGTTGAAGTTTATTTTATTATTTTATTCTTCCTCTTTTCCCCCCTTTTTAAGGTTTTATCTCCAATCCATTTTCTCTCTTTCCTCTTCATGATGATGGATCATTGAATGTGATCTGAAACGTCAATTGAAACTCATGTACAATTAATCCAAAAGCTCATTCTAATTTAAGACAGTTACGAAGAACCCTTTCCTATGCATGCTCTCATAATTATGCCCTTTAGAAAATTGAATCAAATCCAATAGAAGTAACAAAAAGTGGAGTTGCGAGGGAAACAAGGTGGCATAACTAAGCTAGGTGGTCCCTTGGCTACAATCAGAAACCTAAAATTTCATCTCATGAAAAGCATCTTTCTTCACCAATTTGGAATACATTTTAGTTCATACAATCTAATCATGTTTGTGTTGTGTCTTCATGTACTTTGATGACATCTTCCCGTATATCTTAAAGTTGGATATAATAAAAAAATGATGGATTGGACCGTTTGGATATGCTCTTGCATTTTTTCTTTAAACCTTTCTATGAACAATTGAGAGAAGGTAGATTCCATCAAAATTTAGCTAGACTAGTCAATATTCCATGGAATTTGATTCACAAGTTGAATTTTATCATCGTGTGTTAAAAAGACTTGACTTTAATGAGGGTGCATTTTTCAAAATACAAGGGGAAAACTAATGGTAGATTGTAGGCAAGTACAATTAGCTCATAGTCAAGTATGATCATTTAATTGAAATACATTATAAGCTAATCAGGTCTAGTTATTTTCTCGATATTAACCTATGTTCAAATGACATTATGCTAGTAGGATTCTCTAGGAAGATGCTTTATAGTGAATTGATCGGTGGCCTTATATTCTCCCCCCTTATATAGACTTCCTCTTGGAAGTCCTTAAGGAAAGAGAGTAGGGCCACTTGTTTCTTACTATCATCAAGTTTAAGAATAACAAAGATATATATTTTAGCATATCATGCAACAAGATAGAAGGGTTATTAAGAAATTATTCACAAGACATATTAATGTATGCTAAATACAAATACCACGTTATTATTTGCACCTACTTGTTTCTCAACATCAATGATGTACACTTAAACTGAATAGTGGAGTAGAATAAGCTTATAATTACAGGGGTTGAGACTATGATATGAAGGAAGGGGTCTTACGCTCCCCTCCCCTTAGTTTAAACTTCCTCTTGTAAGTTACTAAGGATTTGAGAATGAATCCCCAAACAACATCACATATAATCTCATTGAAATAACGATTATCACCCGCTATACAATAACAAATTATACTATAAATCAACCATTATATTATAAAATTTATCCTACAATCTTGACACATGAGGAAAAGTCATAAATATGGTACATTGATCCATTAAAATATATCTCTTAGATTAACAAACACAATATTCTAAATAGAGTTACATAGGTATAAAAAAAAATCACACTAATAGCTTTATCATTCAAAATAATTCTTTTAAGCAATTAGAGTTTTAGGCAACCATATTGGTTCCAAATCACATTAGTACATGCTAGAACATTGCTCACTTCTATTTCTACACATGTTCTTCATCCAACATTATTTCAACTAAATCTATTTATATTTATTTTGCCTCACATCACATACGTAGTAGGAATCATAAAATATCATTAGCACATCCCAATACTCACACATCATATGAAAATAAATTTACATTGAACACATCATGAATTCACACAATGGAATGAGGATAACTAGCGCCCTAAATTCTCCTCTGAGAATGCAAAGTATCATAGTGCCATTGAAAAATTAGATAAAATAATACACTCGTTTGTTCAAAACAAAGTCATACAAATAATAAAGATGAAATCACGTCAATACCTTTAACAACTATTCACTCATAAACTTTTTTGTTTTGTTTTATAAATGCACTTTTAAGAAGACATTTAACTTTTCAACCATCATGCATGCATATCATGTCATGTTCCAATAATCACTTAACTATCTTGAATAAAATTACACAAACATATATCAACACATATTAACATCCTTGAATACATCAAAATCCCTTTTACACCATAAACAACACTCATGATGTTAGAAACTATCTTTTTGTCCCAATGTTAGCTCATGTATCAAAGAATAACTATCTTTATCAAATGGTTCACCTATACACCACATCATATTTTCTTGGCAAATTTAAACATAGATCACAACATATCTCTACACAATTCACATCACAAGGCTCACACAACAGGTTTTACAAGGATGGACATGCATAAATACCATAATCATAAGGAAAGATGGTCTCGAGGCCCTTCTCTAAGGACCCCTCCATACATTTCCTTGCACCTACCTTTCGTTTGTATAAGGGAGTTAACCTTTGAAAGATAGATACTCCCAAAATTGTTGGAAATAGGATGCCATTTAATTGCAATCCTAAAACATTAGTTATTTCATGTATATCCTAAGTTCCTGAAATGTGTTTATCAAACACTAGGATTAAGCAGGAATTAATAATTGTTGAAATAATCATGATAATTGGAATTTTTAATTAATTCTAAATGTTAAAAGCATGTGTGGATGCCTTGGGATTAGCTCCTACAAAATAGGAGCACATGGGTTCACACATGGGAGGTGACACTCACCTTAAGTTCAGTTAACTAAGTGGTAAATTGAGTTTACTTCAAGCATGCATCCTAGGTTCCTATAAAATAGGGATTTTGTTTTATGCATGTTGAGTTCCTATAAAATAGGGATTTTGTTTTATGCATGTTGAGCACCTATAAAATAGGGTTTGAAGTTCAGTTTAGTTCAGTTTAGTTCAGTTCAGTTCAATTGAAGTTCGGTTCAGTTCAGTTCAATTGAAGTTCAGTTCAGTTCAGTTAGTTTTAGTTTCATGTTAGTTGACTTCAGTTAACTTGGAATGCATGCCTAATAACTTGAGTTGCATGATAGATAACAAGAACTACCTTCAGTTAATAGGTGATGACCATTCTTGCATGAATGGTGTTGAGAAATGTTTCATTTAACAAGAAATATCTTGGACCCACTTTGGGCACCCAAGTTGACTTCTTGGAATTAACTCCTTTGCATGCAAAGATATTATTGATTGCCTAGTTAAGTGGGGCCCTCTTGTGGGCGCCAACTTTGAGGATAAAGCCTTGAGATACTTACAAGATGAAGACTCAGTTGTGACTTCAGTTTGGTACGCCCAAATAGAAGAGGCAGATGGTTTGACATTGGTTTTCACGGTGCATCTCCAATTGCATGAAATTGGCGTACCTTTAAGGGTTAGGGCTTAAGCATTGTTTGTATAACTCATTTGGAGTTTACAATGTTGGAGAAAGTCTATATATCTCAAATCAAGTTGTAAAGAGAGTTGGTAAGTTTTATTTGTAGGTTGTGAAGAAGTTTGGTGAAGGCAAAAGAGGCATTCTCAAACAAGAATTGAAGCTATTGTAATTTACTTCAAGATTGGAATAATAGATCATTTCTTGGTGGAGTTTTTTACCCAAAAGGGTTTTCTCCACGGTATATGCTTGTGTAATCTTTCTAATATCTTGTCTACTTCTTCTATCAACTTCTGTCTACATTCTACAACACTAAAATGGATCAATCAAGGTAATCACCCACAAAGAATTTGTAACAAAATGAAAATCTTATTTAGATTAGCAATCTTAAAGTTTTACAAGGTATTAAGCTACTAAAACACCTCAATTTTCAACAAAAATTAGGGATTATGACCGTCCCATACTGGTCCCATTAGCAACCCCCATCCTCACAATAAGATTCCCCAACGCATCTACTCCCCTATACTTCCTGCCAGGGATCCCTCCTAGATATGGCTATTTACAAAGTCACATTACAACAATTATGCCAACAATTACAACCATGAAAAATGCCTCAAATGAATTGTATCAATGTACGATTTCGACCCCAAAAATCAAATAAAAGTCATAAAAATAAAATGGAATCCAAGAAGTATCAATGCAATAATTTAATTATCCCCAAAACTAAACATGTCTCTGAGGTAAAAGAGACCATTGCGAATTTCAAATGGCTAACTAGCCCAAGAAATTTAAAGAAAAGATAAACATTGTTGGCGTAAATTATAATAAAATAAATTACACTTACAAGAAATTGCACATTACATCCACTATGTGGCTTAACTAAGCCACCCGAGGGGAGGGGAATGGTGGTTCTCTAAGCACATAAGTATAATAGCATGCAGTAAATGGCGGTCCTTGACCATAGTGGTTCAAACCACATAGAAGTCATGAGTAAATAAATCACCTTGTCATCATAAAACATGTCCCACACAACCCGAGATAGTCATGTAATAGCTAAATCATCAATAATAGGTCTCCAAAGGTACACTTAGGTCCATCCTCAACCCATAGGTAAACATCAAGGAATTAGGCTTGCATGATGAATCAACTAGCGAAATCCAAAAGTGTGGGGGAGACTTATGGGGACTAACGTCCATTCAAAGTCCTAAGACTTCAAAGGAGGTCCTCCATCTCTCAACCCCTAATTACACTAGGATGCTCTCAGTCTCGTAAGGGAGCTATACACTAGGGGTACACATTTAATATAAGAACAAGACTTGCATAAAGGAGATGTCACATTTCATTTAGTATGCTCACATACACACACATAACATGATTACATCATTTCACAATTGGCTAGTTTACACAAAATAAAATTACAAAGGGTGCATGTGGGGGATTGTGCTCGACATCCTCTCACCCTTATCCTAAGTTGGATACCTTGTATCCTATACTTGAGGCACAACACATTTATTGGTTCAATTTCACAACATAATAGTCTTATAAAATCCACCACATAGTAATCACATCATTTTACTCACTCCCACTTCATTAACTTTAAACAATGTTCATTTTGCTTCTCAATTTTGCTGATATCTATTGACTTGCATAAGTAAAATAAATTCCTAGATAATGCACAACTGTAACTTAGGTATTCCTCCATCAACTTATGATTAGCAACACATGGTATATCACACTTCCTATTTTATTGCATAAGCGGTCAAGGTTGGTTTTCTATATTTAACCATGCTTCATTTCCTCCTTAATTTAAATAGATTTGTTATGCTCACTAATGAATCTATATTAGGAATTTTTACTATAATTTTCACAATATGCAAAGAATCTTTCTTACTTAATAAGTAAAGCTAACAAATAATTCCTTCAAGAAACAATACATCTATTTTCCTTGCCACATAAAATATACTTAAGCAAATAGTTTTCTATATTTTTTAATATTAGAAAAGTAGTTTCCCAAATACAACATGAATTATAAAGAAGATCTCATATTTCAATCTACTCATTAACTAACAATTATGCTACCAACCAAAAGGAAATTTATCAAGTGTTTTGAGAATTTAAAGGAAACCGTAATAACAACTATGTTTGATCATAATTTTTAGTTGTAATGGTTTAAATATGAAGGCCAAATATTTCATGTATCCAAGCACAGGCACAAGACTGTTTCTAGTTTAATGATAGGTTATATGTATATCCCTAAGAAGGTCATTTAACTCCTACTTTAAGGGTTACAACATTATTATAAGACAGTAAATAGAAGATGATCGCTTTGCACATAAATTTAGAAATAAGAATATTAGCGTTTTACACTTAATTATTTAAAACTCCTTTATAATCAAACACATCATTCACATGGGGTTGCATAATACACAAACAAATCTAAAATCATAATTATACCATTTGTGTAGGCCATTAGAAAAGCCTACAAAATCTTATACCAAGATGCTTCAACAACTTAAGTTATAGTCCCAAGTTTGTTTCTATTGCAGAAAGTCTTGATGGGTGTTCAATTTTTTTTAACAAATGTTGACCTTGCATATTTTTATTGCTAGAATACTTGAGGTTGAGGATTTTGAGATATATTTTCATTTGTTTTAGAAGAGAGTGTATTGAGATCCTTGAATCTTTCACGTAAAGGGCGTCGAGGCTTTTCGATCACTCTTGAAATCTCATAAATCCCTAGAAGAAATGTATTTCATGAATAACAATATCTTTGAAGACGTTGCCAGAGGCAGTTGTGAGTTTCTTCCATATGTATACAACATGTATGACTAAAATAGCTATTAAAGACATGTGTGTTGCAGAACTGTCCACTTCCCAACACAAACTTACTGAAATTGATTACATGAGAACACTAGTTCCACTTCATAGGCAAGGACTAAACATTTGACCTGTATAGTACCTTACTACTAATTGTGCCTCTTTTTTTATGCACTAGGTAACACTAGGTACTAGAAATCACACCTTGGTGTGCAATGGGTATGCTGAAGAGGTGTGGAAGGTCAATTAGGAAAAAACTGGTTTATTTTTTTGCATACCTTTGTGTAGTACATGAGGTCAATTGGTAGGCCATTTAGAAAATGATGTTACTTATCCAACAAAGCTCTCAATTGAGAAGTGATAGCTTCAAATCAACTATGCATCCACTTACAGGGATCCAAACATGACATAAATGAAACCTCTTAATCAAAACAATAATTAGGCTTTACAACTAACAAGGTCATGTTTGTTTGCAATACAAAAAGAGGGAGAGGAGAGATATGGATAGAAAGATGGAGAGATAGAGATAGGGAATAGAAATAGAGATGGATAATGACATGTATATGGAGAGAAGGAGAGGGAGAGACAAAGAGAGAGAGGAGAGAGGGATAAATAGAGATGGAAGAGATAAATGTATAGAGGGAGAGATAGGGAGAGGATGAGAGGGGGAGAGATAGAAAGTGATATGTAGAGAGAGGTAGAGAGGAGAGATATAGAGGTAGAGAGAGATGAAGAGATAGTGATAGAGGGAGAGTTAGAGATAACTCAATAAATAGAGGGAGAGAGAGGGAGATATATAGATAGAAGGTAAAATAGAGAGGGATAGGGAAAGAGATAGAGATATAGGGAGAGAGATAGGGAGATAGAGGCAAATAAATATATGGATAGAGAGAGGGAGATAGAGCTAGAGAGAGGTATAGAGAGAGAGGGAGAGAGATAGGGAGGGAGAAACATAGAGTGTTTGTGTATATGAGTGAGAGAGATGTGGAGAAAGAGAGAGGGATATATATAGAGAGAGGGAGGGAGAGAAACAAAGAGAGGAGAGAGAGGAGTAGAGAGATATAGAAAGAGGGAATGATAGGGATAGAAAGAGGGAGAGATTGGGATAGAAAGGAGAGATAGATAGATATAGATTGGGAAAGATAGAGGGGGTGAGAGAGATATAAACAGATAGGGAGAGATGGAAGGAGAGGGGAAGAGGGAGAAGGAGAAATAAAGATAGAAAGAGGGAGAAGGAGAAATAAAGATGGAAAGAGGGAGATAATGAGAGAGGGGGAGATCTACATAGATATAAATTTAAGGATATAGGAAGTGATATATAAAGAGATATAAAGAGGGATATATAGAGAGAGCAAGAGAGATGGAAGGAGAGATTGGGTGAATAAGAGAATTTCAGATAGAGATAATTAAATATGGATAGAGAGAGAGGGAGAGATGGGAAGATAGAGATGAAGGGGACAAGAGTGAGTGATAAATGAGCTTATAGAGACAAGTAGAAAGAGTGAGAGAGAGAGGGTGGGAGAAGCAAGGAGTGTATGTGAGAGAGATATGAAGAGAGAAACAAGAAGTGTATCCCTCTCTTATTCTCTCCTTTCTACTTTCTCTTCATCTCTGTCTCTTTCTCTCTCCATCTACCCCTCGCTCCCTCCACCTCTCTATCAATTTTTATATTTGAAATATATATCATATATATTCAGTTCACATTAAATTATTGAAGGTTGGCATTGTGATGGCAAAACAGAACGTCAACTCTTCCTTTGCGATCAGATACATAAGATTGCATGGAGAGTAAAAAAAATTAAATAGGAGTCCTTGGCGCACATGCTAATTTTTGGATCAATCACTGCATCTCAAACTACAACTCCTTAAATAGAAATAGTATACCCCATTACTCAGCATCTG
This sequence comes from Sequoiadendron giganteum, assembly GCA_007115665.2. Classification (NCBI taxonomy): domain Eukaryota; kingdom Viridiplantae; phylum Streptophyta; class Pinopsida; order Cupressales; family Cupressaceae; genus Sequoiadendron; species Sequoiadendron giganteum. Next base: position 556,915,578 of record CM021105.1, read on the forward strand.
CGCAAATAGTAAACAATAGTTAGCTTGTAGTAAATGCGTTTTGGTGAATGTGTTAAGAGCAGATCATTAAAATATCACTGATATAAAAACATCCTAGGATTAAGTATTGAAAGGAGGTTCGATTCTAGAGTGTTGGTTTACTCCCACTCATTAGGGAGAATAAGGGAGAATGTTGCTGGGAAATGCGACTATGAGACTTGCCTGGAATCGATCATGAAATAGCGCTGTAGTTTTGGGGGATTGATTTTAAAAAAAAGGGATGGTTGGTTTGGAGAGGGTACCACCGTAATGTTGGAATAGATTGAAAAGGATACGTGCAAATGATTGTTGAAAGATGAGAAACAAGAGGGACAAAGAGGCTTTAGCGTAGAGGAATAGAAGGCTTTGGACCATTTTCAATGAGATGAACAGGTGTGAGTTATTTTCCCTGCATAATGCTTAACTGGTTATGTACTTTCAATCATAGCAGTTTAAGCTGTAAGCAATATGTTAAATAGCTATCGTGCCTTGTGATCACACTTGTACATCTATAGACTTTTCAAATGAATTAGCTAAATGATAATAGACAACATATATTAAACTACAGATTTATACCCCCCACGCACTTATATACATCCTATTCATGTATGTGCATAAGAATTTTTATAAAGGATACTCTGCATTCAATGGAAAAAGAAACAAATATTACTTGAGATTTTTTATAATTGTTCTCATAACCACCTCCTCACTACAAATATTCATACAACTTAAAGGCAAATTGGTACTAGCAATTTCAGTAGTAATAATCGTGACAATTATGATTAGAGGGCTCTATGAAAATTCATCGTAGCAGGAAAATTCACTGCCAACAATTCATCGTCATGGAAAATTCATCACAAAAAATTCACCACCAAGTAAAATTCACTGCCAGCAATTCACCGCACAAACAAGTCCGCTATTAGAAATAGCATCTAGTGAAACGGAATTGAACATGATTCATGCTACTTAAATTTTTGAAAAAGAGCTTTGTAGATGCACCATATTTTTTTAATTTTTGAAAAAGAACTTTGTAGATGCACCATAATTTTTTTATTATAGATTTATTGACAATCTCAGTCTTTGTTGAGTTCGTTGAGAAAAAGAAAATCCAATATGGTAAATATGAATTAGATCCATGCTTTATAGAGCTCATACCTTTTGGCATGTTGGTTCAAGATTACTGAATATATACTGGAAATGTTTTACAATCAATAGAAATCAATCTTCCAATAATCTGTACATTGTTTCAAAGGGGTTTTATTTTGACTTTAAATGCTTTATAATTGTTGAAACGATTAAAAAATCAAATCAGTAAATTTATTTGGTTAGCTGAAAATAAGTTGAAAGAATAGGTGTCACTGTTTTTATTTGGGGTATGTGAAGGCCCATTGTTAAGTCTTATTGACCAATCAAAAAACATAGAGTAATTTGTTATTACTGAATCATCAGACAATGAATCATCACATGCATTTTATCCTCAACCTCAATTCAATCACAAGTATGATTCATTTAGTTTCGTCCATCTCCATAACACAACTACTAGATGGTGTGAGTTTATCTTGGAATAGCACACTCATTTTATATATGTGTAGGGGAGAGGACCCAATACTTGAGCATGTTTCAATAGTTGATATAGCATTTGTTGATTTAATGCTCAATTTTTGTAACAATATTGGACTGATAGTTGTGACTTTAAAGTTGTTAGTATTGATGATCACTACCCATAATTGAAAGAAATGTGTTCTTTAGATCTAAAAAGCAACAAATCATGTGATGCCACATCAATGCACTCAATGCACCAATAAAACATGATTTAGTGCACAAGTATCAGTCTCACCTTTTTTTTTGGGCCTTTTTGGATACCTCGACAAAAAGCATACTAATGTGGGCATCACATTTGATGATGTGGCCCTCAAACCTTAATTATAAGCAAGGGACTTGCCAATTAAGCTACTATAAAAAATGAGAGTGATTTGAAATTTCCATGTAGGATTTTGAGAAGCGCGAAGTTAGAGTGCTCAATTACCAGGTCCTCTCCCCTAATATACACATTCTAAATCACTAGAAATACAAATATTAATGTTATATTTTATACCATTAGATATATAAATACTCAAAATTTTGTATTTTTCTATGATTGCTTAATTGAGATGATCAATTTGCTATATCTATATCTAATACTGTATCCGTTTGGAGGAAGCATGGCTAGTATGTTTCTAACATGCCTTAAATGTGCAACTTCTACAAATGAAGAGAAGTTTGTACATCATTTTTAAGTCTTTGTGGATTGCTTCCATTGAGTAGAAGACACAATAAATTGATGTTAGATATAGTTCTTAAATGGATAACCCCCAAAGTCAAAAACCGTCTTTGTTATTTTTTAGCAATGTTTTGTCTCTTATCTTCCAAACAATAATGTGTATCAATTACTACTCCATTGCCAATTTTTCTCAATAACTTCATTAAAAGATTAGATACAACAGTTTCCACCACCTGAGTACAAGGATTTCGTCGAAACAATGACCATGATTTTCCTTCTCAATGAAGAAGTAAGCTTTGTAGACAAATAGTTCTTATTCCTCATCTATAAGAGCACTATAGCTAGGAATTATTATCCCCATTGTACTTCACTCCAATGGTTGATAGAATTTTCTTAGGATAATTATTAAATCTCATATTAATATGAAAGAGGAAAGTTGTCATGTCTCCAATTTGATTTAAAATTCAAATTTTGCAAGGGTAGGAAAAAGTGTTTTTAACACTAGTTTCCATATTTCAATTAAATATAATAATATTTTAAATAATTAAATAAAATAAAGGAGGTTAGTCTTGTTAAGGTAATTTTGGGAGGGCTATTAAAGAAAGTAAAGTGCAATTCATTTGACATCCATTCATATCATTTTTCATTTGGAGATTCTTCTCTTTGGTTACAAATTTGGTTGGGATTTATTCCAAGGACGGAAAACCTTGTGAATAGGGTGAGTTGGACGAAAACTTAGCTCATCTTGTGAAGGAATCATAATGGAGTTTTATTTGCACTTCATTGGAGATAATTGGAGGTTTGGAGCATCATTGCATAACCAAATCTGAAGATTAGATTTGGAACAACATGGTTGTGGTATTTTGTGAGCAGATTACATTAGGGTTTTTCCTTAATTTGGAGCACCACTTGGAGTAGACCTTAGCGCCCACCTTTGGAGGGCGATTTTGCATTATTTGGAGAAGCAAACCCTAAGCACTTACCAAGGAGGAATTTCACCCAACTAGGGTTTGATATTTGAAGACTATTTTGCATATATTTGGTATGTATAGTTATAGTTTCAGATCTGATTTTTAGAGCAAAAATTTGGGCATATGTTTGGAATGCTTGAGCCCTTGAGTTCCTTGTAAAATCAGTCCAAAATATTCAGTTTTGTAACAATAGAAGTTATCTACAAAAAATTAGACCTGTATGTTGCATTTGGATGCCCTACTTGTGTTGTTCATGGTGGATTTCATGTTTGATATGAATATCAATTGGTAGCATCATTTGGCATGTTTATTTGTCATGTTTGGGAACTTGTATGTTCATTGTGATATTTTGTTTGAAATAAAAAATATAAAGATAAAAAATCAGAATTAGGGTTTGAGCATAAATAAAAATCAAAATTTTAGGGCAGATCCCCATTGGGGATATTTCAAAAGTTGGAAAATAGAAAATTCGTTGATATATATTATCAAACAAGTTCTAAGAAAAATTGGTTGGTCTCAACAATAGAGAAGCCTATTATAATCAATAAAATCTAATACAACATCAAAAGTACTTGCTATTTTGCTAATTCTTAAAAAATAAAATTCCTCGTACAAATTCCAATACAAAAACCCTATTTATCACATGTATTGAAATTTTGTAGGGCTCTACTCCTAATCCATAAAATCTTAGCATAGTATATTTTTCCATGAAATTCCTAGTTAGCTAATTGTATTTTTTTATCATAGTTGAATGCAATCTCTACAAGACTTGATCAATCTAGGCATTAGAGTATTTATAATTGCTTGATACAATGGAGCCAAAAGTAGTCCATAAAATAGTTATATTTCCTTCGAGTATCATGCATCCTTATCTTAGGGGTCCAATCATATAGTGGAGCCATTCATTTTGCCTCAACATTCGTATAGGGATAAATCTGAAGTTTGTTGGCCACAAAGATTTCACTAAATTCGACTAGAAATAAATATCACAAGTAGGTTGTGAACCTAAATACCTTAGTGGAACCTCATTTAAAATCATTATTTTTTTTGCATGGATTCGACAATGTTCTCAAGAAATTTATATTTGATAGGAGTAACATAATGGATATTATATACCATTTCAAGGAGGATTGCACCCACTTCTCAATTTCTATCAAATCCGAGGTATTTAATGCTAGCATGGAAATAGTATCCCGAGTCCATGATTTAAAAATATCAATTTGATAAGGAGGCTTATGATTATCTTTGAATACGTTACCATCTACTTTTTTTTTTTGAGAAAATATTTTTTGGACACTTGATCGGTTGCTTCATAATTACTAGTAAGGATTTCTAGGTCAATGAGGATGTTTCCAAAATATTTAGCTATAAACCCCAACACACACCCAAGTTATTCTGTAGTCATGGGTAACATTTATTCTTGACTATCTTTATTAAAAATTATTTGTTGTTATCATCATAATTTTGGGTCCAGACCATGATAAATTCTAGGCAAGGGAAAACCTCAGGTAACATCATGTGTCCCAATCCAAATACCCACAATACAATGATAACGATAATTGGCATTATTTTACTTCTGGTATTTTGCATTTTCATTAGAGCCTTATTCTCACATGAAAATATAAGTTTTGAGTTAATCTTACCATAGATTATAGGATCATAAATATCATGGTATTCATTAGTGAAACCTAAGGTTTTAAGCAGTTTGGCATGGTCTATTTTTTTGTTTTATTTTCCTTTCCCAGTAGTTAGTCTAGTAGTGGTGGTAGAAATTATTGTAAACTCTCAACCCTAAACCCCAAGATTGAAAAATAAAGAAACAATGGAACGTAGGAATTTTGTCTTTCACTTACTCAAAATTTGATTCTTGAAAAGATGAATACAAAGATTGGTGTTGACTAGCTTTGTTGGATCCCAGAATCTCCCTGGTGCACTATATTCTTACTTCAAAATAATATCACTTCTAGCAGTTGCAAGTTCACTTCTTATTTTTCTTCTTATTCTCAAATATTAAAGTCAATGAAATATGTTACCTCTTGACTACACAATTAGTGCATCATAATTTTGTATTGACACTTCGAATGAAATTCAACACTTGGTCTATATTTCTGCAACTTCAATTAATTGATCACTTTCAACGAGAGGTGGAATGATTTGATCTCAAATAAATTATCAACCACTAATTTTTGCAAATCTAACAGCTCTAAGGTGACTTTGGAGGTTTGAGTTTGCAAGTCTAGCGCTTCATATATTTCATTCCAAAATTCAACTACAACCATCCATCAAATATTCATTCAATGGTAAAATGTTTTAATACATTATTTATAATTTTCTAAGGAATAATATTATGTCATATCAATATGAAATGAAAATATTAATTATAAAATATTGCATAGTTAACAAGAACATACAATTAACCTACTTTCTTACATCACCAATAGGAGGACACCAATTAGGAATAATGTGGCATACAATTGGATAACACTTTGACATCGACAAACCATATGTCATCATATCACACCATCGTAACTTGAAGGCTTTGTCGCAAATGACAATGCACAATGAACTATAAGTGTATGATGCAATAGGAATGTGATATTTGGTGCTAACAAAGATTAAAGCAAGGACCACCATATAGGTCCATAATGAAAGAGACTTGAGTGATTTTAAAATCACATGCATGTTAACATTCAAAAGAGGTCACTAGGAAAAGGGGCCAGTTAATCAATGAATATAAAGGCTTTTAGTTTTATTACAACTTAAGAAAACGGGAACATGACAAACAAGTCTAACATCGACATATATGTTCACACTTATCTCTATTTTAGAGACTTTATGTAAGAGTTTGGGTATGTGAAAAATTTGGTTCAAAATAGAATGGCATGTTATTATACATTAGTTATATTATATAATATTTTTATTTAAATATTAAATATTAAATATGATAATTGTAATATATTAAATAATAGTTTATATATCTTTATGATAATCTATATAAAATATGTTGAAAGATATCAAACAAACTTAAATAAATAAAAAATTATTGTATGACTTATCAGATGAAAAAATAAAAAATTATTGCAATTAAACAATGAAAATAGAATGCTGTAATGTTGTCCACTTTAAAGAATCGAAAAAATTATTTTAAAATATTGCACATGAAAATAGAATGCAATTATGAGGTTTAATTATATTAGATTTAATATATATTGGTTATATTAAATGATACTATTATATTATTATTAATATTAGTATTATATTAATTGTTAATATATTTTAATTAATATATTAATTATTATTATAATTATTATTATATTATTAACAATAATATAATATTAAAATAGGTAATACTCAATTTATGTTTTCGATTCTACACAGGAGTTAACAACGATGGCATCTGGGACGATTACAAAGCCTAAATCGGTTGAGACAGCTGTGAATACTGCTGAGCGTGCTGCTTTGGTGGCCCGTGGGTCTTCTTTGGGCGGCAACGAAGGTGATCTCCTTGGCGATGACCTGATTTTGACGAGACTGCAAGGGTTTGCAGTGACGGAGAACAATGGTGCAGGGGTGGGTCGTTGCAATCCAAAGGGCCAAGGCCCTGCTGCGAAGGCGACAATTATGAGATTAGGGCATGGGAGACTGCTGTCTGGTGGGTTTATCCCTGTGAAAAATGCCATTTCCATTAATTTGAAAGCAAAGATGGTTGAGGAGATTGACCATAATGTTTCTGTTTTCTCCTCACATGGAGTGATTTATGGGTTTAGGGGTTTTTGGCCTAGCCTCCCTCAATTGCACACCTGGATTTCTAATCAGTGGGATTCACTAATCACTGGTAAAGTTCATATTTTCCCCATGGCTAAGGGGTTTTTTGTTGCTAAGTTTGAGAATTCTCAAGATAGAAATAAAATTTTATGTGATCATTTTTTTAGCTGGGAGGATAGATTTTTGTTGATGATTAAGCCATGGCATTCTGATTTCAACCCTTCTTCTGAAACGATCAATAAGATCCTGATTTGGGTTCAACTTCCTAATCTTCCTCTCCATTTATGGGTTGATCCTCTTTTAGAGGAATTAGGTGATGCCCTTGGAGATATTTTGTTGGTGGATAATGAATCCTTTGATATTTTTCACTCCACCTTTGCCCGCATATTGGTTGAAATGGATGTTTCAAAAGGGCTGCCTATTGAGATTTTACTTAGATCCTCTAAGGGCTCTTGGGTTCAATCTTTGGACTATGAAGGGGTTCCCTTCCAATGTAGAAGATGTTTTAAAACAGGTAATGCGGCTGCTAAATGTGATTTTAAGAAAAAAACAATGAAGGCTACATGGTGGAAAGGTGCTTCTCAACAACATTATACAGTGTTAAGTAAATCTAAGCAATATAGGAGATTTTCTGAGGTAGTTGTGTTGGATTCACAAGATCTTGGGGTATCCTCTTTGGATATCAAAAATGGTGGGGTTGTTGATGTGGTGCAAGAATATCAGGTCGAAACCCCTAAAGAGAGAGAGAATGGGCCTCAGGCTGCCACTTCTAGTGATAGTGTTCCAACTATCATTCTTGGTGTTTTTCATAATGCCATGCCTGCAGTGGGGAATACTGATGAAATCTCTATGACAGTGGCTACAGGAATTCATTTGCAGGATATTGGTGTGCAGGATTGGCTTGATAAAGAAGCGCAAGTGGAAGAGGGTTGGATTTCAGTTACGGACAAGAAAACTAAGTTCTCTAAGCCTTCTTTTGATATGACTCTCTGCTCCCAAAAGAGTAACTCTAAATGTAAATCTTAATGTTTCTTGGTTGGGGGCTGGTTTTTGGCTGGTTGCAGGCTATTCTTTTTGCAACTTTGTTTTTGGTTGTGGGTGTCCTTTTATCCTTGGTTGTATGTGCTTTCTTGGTCTTTATGTTTGGACAACTTGGTGTTTGAGGGTTCCAGATCCATTCAAAATATGATTGTAAAGGGTTTCGGGTCCCTTCAAAACCTACTTTTTCCTTAATCAAAAATAATAATATAATATTATTAATCTTAGTATTATACCATTATAATTAATAAAATATTATTATTCTTTAATTATGTTGAAACTTGTCTCTATTCCAAAGATTTTGTGTAGGAATTTGGTTGTGTGAAAAATTCAACTTGAAAGAGAAAGGTGGAATATATTTATTTTCTATACATTATTTCTAATTTTTGGAGGATATATCATATTTTCATGTGAAATGAACTCTTTATTATAATTTACAGTAACTTTAATTATTATATATCATATTTTACATTGAAAAAGTAAACTTTCTAATTATTGTCTCTTAAACTTTTGTTGTTTCTAGATTCTAGATTTGATTGTGTGAATTTTTAGCAACATATATGCTATAAATTTATTTTTATTCAAATTTGAGTATCCATACATTTAGATTTTTATGGTAATTATATAATTTTTATAGAACAATATTATAAATGCACCGGTTTGCTTCTACAACTTTATCTAATCAAATTAATTAAATCTAGAAATAGCTAAAGTGACAGTATCACAGATTGTGAAAATGTAATAACATTAATTTGAACTACTCTCCATGAAATATTATACTAGTAAATATAACTTGAATAGACAATTAACAAACAAAATAATTCCTTACTATAAATGAATAACGAGGAATAACACAACCATTTATTGTATTACAAATAAATTACAATGTTACATCCCTTTTTAAAGATGAGTAGAGCATGCAAACTCTGGTACAAATCATGCCACTTTTTATATTTAACATAATTGATACTAGTCTAGAGGCTAGTAGTGGTGGTGGATTTTGATGGTCGAGTCTGTGGATGTGAAGAAGATCATATCTTTAGACAATGGGGGGTTGCAAAACACACTTAAGAGCTATAAACATAGAAAATGTACCTATCCTAGATTGTTGATTATGAAGGTGTTTGTAAATGAGATTGACACCTTGATACTAGTTGGAGGTACTAAGAAGATGTTGAAGAAGTAGTAAAAATACTATCCTAGCCATCAACCAAGACCAAACCACTAGGAAGGTTTAGTGTGATATTGAAATTTTGTGTTCCTCTTTGAGGGCCTCTGTCAAATTGAAGATTGAGAAATTGACAAGTTCCAATGGGAAAAAGATTGAAAAAATTCTACGCCTGCACACCTAGTGAAAGCACTTAACTCCATTAGAGCTCCTTATCTTAGTTCAAAACTTGGCTCAAGATCTAGGTGAACCAAATCAACTTCTTTCAAATTTCACTCATTCTGAAGAGAATTGGTTTCTCCTTTCCTCTAAAGCTACATAACTCGAGATACGATAATTTAGAGTATCCCCAATAATACCACAACATCATCCTTATTTACCTCACGAAAGAGTCAAAGACTTCTCAAAATTCAAAAAACTACACTCAAAACCATATTATGGACTTAAGAATGATTTTAGTTGAATTCACCATCCCTCTTTATAAAAAATGTTTGAGGTTATCCAAACACTCAATCATTATTTATTAATGATCATTAAATATCCAAAGTATGCATGATTTGGATTCTTATAGAGCCTTGGGGTAAAAGCATAAACCCGTGTCACACTTTCAGCCAAATAAATAGTTTGGAGTGAACTATTTTCGATCGGAATAGTTTCGGCCGAAACCATATGGCCCATACATGGCACACAAGGTTTTAGCCGAAACCAAAAAAAATATGTTTCCTCTTCAAAACTTTGAATTTGGCTTTCAAACTGGCTTATTTTATATGTGGGGTTCTATCGGAAGGGTTTCGGCCGAATCCTATTCGGCCGAATATATCCACATGGTAGGTGACATGGCAACAAAGTCACCATTTTCTCAAATTTCCAATTTTTTTCAACTTCTACTAAATATTTCTTTAATCAAAATTATTTTAAAAATAAAAATAAAAATACCCTTTTGTAGAGCTCACAATGTTGAATCCAAATATATATATATATATATATATATATATATATATATATATATATATATATATTTTGATTAGTTTTAGTATATAAATATTTTAAATTACTGTAAGTAGGTTTTTCAAAGTCAAAAAGAGGCTCAGTTGAAATTAAATAAAAAATAGTGAATCATCATAAAATAAATTGGAAAATATATGTTTTCCTAGAGGAGACAATCCTCTTCAAAAGGGTATATTTTGTTTTTTGAAAATGAAAAAAAAAAAAATAGTTAATGTGAACTAAAAACTATCAAACTCGGGTTAGTTTGACTTTAAAATGTTATTACAAGAAAAACATACATCAAAATTTCAAAAAAATTTCCATGCCCTAGATATTGAAGTCAGCTATTTGGGAAAAAAAATCAGGAGAAAATGATTATTTTTTCTATTTGTTTCTTAATGTGAACTGAACGTCACTTTTTCTTGAAATTTTCAACATAACGAAATCTACTAACTTCAGCAAAACTTCTACATTTTATTAGTTTACATCATTTTGAATTTCAAAACATAAATACCAATTTTATGTGGTTGAAGTTGAGAAATTTTTCTCATGTTGGTCGATTCCTTTATAAAGTGTGACACAAGTTTATACTTTTACCCCTTGAAAATCTAGCACACTCTCTTTAAAAGATAATTCCTTCTTTTGGAGGCATCACCAACATGGGAGAGTCATGTTCTTGCTAAAGTGCGATAGCCCGATAGCTTGTTATGTGTTTTCATTTCATTTGGTCAAATATCCTCTTCACATCATGAGTTATATTTCCTAAAATGTATCCAAAGTTGTTATGGGTTGCTTGCATAAATACAAAAGCTTATACATGTGGCTATTTCTCATTTAGTTGCAAGTTCTTAGTTCATCACAGTTTTCATCCATTCATAACTACTCAAAAATGTGATGATGCACTTTATTTCCATGTGTCCATGAGCCTGCTCTAGTCTACATCTAGTGGATATTTGGTGACTCTTGATTGTGTCACAAGACTCATATGAATCATAAGTTTAATCAAATACTTACAAATTTTTCTTATAATGTATTGAGAGGATGCGATGGACATAGGTTTCCTTAGCCAAAATCTGATTGATGACTATTATTCAAATTTGGCAAACAAACACTTATAGACATTCATTTCGCTTGAGTTTGTCATAATTTTACTGAATGACCATTTCTTACCACCATTATATGAATAATTTCATGGGGTTAAGCAATCAATTATTATTAAAAGTTTTGAAGAATTCATGCAAAGGGATTTCAAACATCAGTGCAACTTTTGCAATCTTTCAAGAGAAAAATTAGGGTTCCAGAGCATGTAAATGAGTAAGTAAAATTTAATATGTTCTTAATTGTATTCTATGGTTTTTCTTCTAGAATCATATAAATTAGGGTTTTCAATACATAATGAATTTTTTGGTGTTATACGAAAAATCCTTGATTAGGTTAAAACTCAAAAAACCCTAGTATATTCAGAAACACCTGCAAAATGATTCAATCTTCTATCAAGTCACAAGGAATTAAGAGGAGTCTTAAGGAAGAATTTATAAAACAATTACCTAGATCCTCTAAAATTTTTAAGCATTCTTAAGGCACTGGGGTGGTAATAGACATGTTTTTTGATAAAGTTGGTGTTGTTAGGGATGTTGTCACCCCTTGAAAAGGATGAAATCTATTTGAATATGGTTATAAGATAAGCCCTCAAAACAAACTAATTTCAAATGTATGGTGCATGCACTTGGTAAAATTGGTTGTGCCAAATTTGTTTGTGAATATAGACCTCATCAGAGCCATTTCCCAAAGGTATGATGTAGGGAACATAATTATAATAAATAAGCATGGAGGTTTCCTCTTACATTTGACTATATAGCACCAAGGTTTGTAACCTCAATGTAACTACAAGTGTGCTAATCAATTTAAGTGCCTTGAATAGATATTTTTCCCAAGAAAAACACAATTACATGGTTATTTGACTACCCCAACACCAAAGGAGAGATGCCGAGAGGAAAATTATCAATTTTTCTGAATATGAGGTTGAGTCATTCAAGTATGACATATTTGAGGCCTATTTTGTGAATAAATATTAAGCTTTGTGTCAAGTATTAGGTGAAGATAACAAGGTGAAAATTCATGTCTATATGATGATGCTTGCTTTTTATGTGCAACATAGGAATTTAAATAGATAGTTTGATTATGCATCATACATCGCAAAGGGGATGTATTCCCAATTAAAGGCTATCTCGGACAAGGATTTTTCCTTCCATTTAAGATGGTATCCTTTATTCTATCACTTAATTCTACAAGTGTTAGGTAAATTTGTAGTGATCCCAATAGGCTAAGAATGGTGAACAAGGAGGGAGTCTAGATGCCTATGCAAAGATGAACTCATATTTGGGATATGCACTACAATGTTTCCAACTATTTGGATTTTGATGATTTATTTGTTCAAGTGGTCCTAAGTAATTAAGCATTTCAATATACACAGAGGATCTCAAATAAAATAATTAAATTCCTAAGGCCAAAGGAGAGAGATCTTGAAAATGGAATAAATCACAATTGGGGTGATTCCAGTATTTGTACTCAAATACCACTATAGTCAAAATATATGGTCCACCTCTGTAATCCCACATCTTGTCAAAATATATGCCAAATAGGTTTTCTTTCCTCGAGATTATGTGGTTGCTAAATGAAATTGATAAGTTTCATCTTAAGATTAGCAAGAAAGGCTCAATTATGCCTTCTACAACCTTTTTCTCATATTTTGAAGTCATAGCTAAGGAAGGATTGGATGTATTGCCTTCTTTATTGCAGTAATATAGAATAAAATTAGGCATCCTATGAAATTGTGACCTTGAGCACTACATTGACCAAGTTATATTGGATGCTAAGAGGCTCGTATATTATCATAAGTTCAATATCATAGAGGATGTGGTTAGAAACTACAATGATAATGATGAAGTTGAGATGATGAAATAAAAATGGGCTATAATCCATAAGGTTGAGGAGGAAGAGGAATAAATTAAATCCTTCATACTAGGGAGCATGCGTAGAGATAAAAGACCCATTAGCTAGGCTTCAAGCTATGTTAGAAAAGTATGAGGATATTGTTGCAGATGCACCAGTCCCAGTGGTACTATTTTTTGACACTTAAATAGTTCTTATCATTATTACGCATCTGAATTTGATTATTAACATTATTTCCTCCTAAATCATCTTTGACTAACCATTTAATTAAATAATCTATATTGTTTAATTAAATTCATCATATTTCTCCTACCAATCAAATAATTAATTTTATTGGATTAATTAACCCTCTTTCTTACTAATTCTCACCCCATTTAATTAAATAATGCAAATCATTTAATTATAACCCTTATGTCTTCTCATTTGATAAAATAAATCTATTTATTTAATTAAATTCTATATTCTTCTAAACCCCTAACCCACCTAAGATTATTAATTTTAGATTAATTAAACTTAAATCACTTGCTAATCTTCATTAGCCAATCCTCTAAATTTTATCCCCGCCAAGGTTAAATAAACCTATGATTTACTAACCCCACTTGCACAAGTAATTATTTTTTACAAATTAATTAATAGCTATTTTTCCTCACAAAAATGATATTCTCTTGAAATATTCTCTCAATAACTCCTTCATTTGACTTTCTCTCCCAAATATTAAAAGCCTCTTACAAAGGTCTTTAATGCTCTTACAAGAGCCACCTTTCTCTTACAAAAGGCTTTAAATGGCCTCTTACATGCCATCTTGTCTCTTAAATTCTCACCCACATTCCTTAAATAGCCTCTTACATCCCTCTTACACAAGACCTTGCCTTAACTCCCTCTTACATCTCTCTTCCCAAGATGGACACACACTTGTGTGAGGCACATATCCCTATTTTCTTCTCTTAGCCTTGTGACATTTGTCACAAGCCTATTGATCTTCATTTTAGTCCCACATTGCCTAATTTAACCTCTTCTTCTAATCCTCAAGTCTTATAAATAGAAGTCTCTTCTATTGGAAATGAATCCATCATCTCATGCAAGGTTATGCTACATATTTTCACCCACAATCACATGTTTTCTTGATCACTTTGGCTTAGTTTTATCACCATTTGGCATCAAAATCATCACATTCATCTACATATCATGGATCTTGTCCACTAAGGGATTGGGAAAGAGCCACTTTCCACATCAAATTGGTACCAATCCCCCTATGGGATGAGGTTCGAGGTTACTTAGTTTCATTTCATTCACACATTTCATGGTTATTATTGTTCTTATTGTATTTTTGTTTAATGCTTTGTGCTTCCAAGTATTTCATGGGGAATGTGATTTGTATATGATAATATGACTAATCATTGTATGTTTGATCATGTTTAACACATGTATAAAGTTGCATTCACATTTTGGTGCTAGAGGGAGGGGTTAAACACTTAAATTTGACAATTTTTTTCTTAAAATTCACATGTTTTTGTAGGCTACAAAACCCGACATTGCTATTGCTGATACAAAGTGTCGCTATTAAAAATATAGTGTCTCTATTGCAAACAAAGTCACTTTTGTTAGCACAGAGTCGCTATTGAGCTCCTTGGTTTACTACAAAACATCGTTATTGCAATGATATAGAGTTGTTATTGAAAAATAGAGTCACTATTGAAGATAGAGTCACTTTTGTTTTCCTGCTTTTGCACTCCATTTTCAAATGGTCATACATTGGTCTTTTTCAAAGATTTTTTTGAAATGGGGTAGAATTTCATGATCTATGTAATTGTGTAGGTGTTTCTTAATTTTGGTAGATTTTTTTTTAAAATTTTGCACCTAAAGTCAAATCACATTGCAACTTGGTCTAGGCTGTAGGGTTTTAATTCTTAATCATTTATCTAACCCTAATATCTTCTTGTTTTCTTGATTTCATCTAACATTTGGAGCATGTATTTCAGGTTTGAGGTGGAGAATGGATCATTAAAGTTGAAAAGAATTAGACATTCATTGTAATTGTGTTTTTAAACACTCATGGCAAAATAACCCATCATATGTTATTTCCCTTTCATGCTTTAGGATACTAGTTTCAATTGGGCTCTAAAATTAACTATTGCAATTTTTTTTTCAAGGTTGGTTTAAAATTGAACCCTTCACTTACTATTCATTGCTATCTTTGGTTAAAATTGAACAAAAAAAATTCACATCGAGTTTGGTACTTAAAAGGAATTCATCATTGCTTTGAGGGATTGAAAAAACTAGTGCTTTGTGTGAGTGATTTTGTTTGTAGGAGCTTCTAAGTTTGTATCCTCTCCTCTTGCACTTCTGTAAGAGAGGGGGACCAACCACTGTAAGGCCCCAGTTCACAAAAGGCCAAGAGTGGAAAGGCTGCCCTATCTTACCTCAGTTTCAAGGAATTTTAGGATAGGAGGGATGAGAATGATGAGGACTATGTATCCTTTGACCACTCTAAAAACCTAAGAGTTGAAAGGAGACTAGATGAGTCACTTTTCAGAGTCAACAATACATCTTAGGTAGTTCTCTGTCTGAGGATAGAAGAATAGTTATGGGACAACAACGTGGTGCATTGGCATCTCACAAGTGTGTTGGCGTCCGTACGGACATAAAACCATAGAGATGAGGTTAAAACCCCAAGAAAGGATTGACATTATAGTTTAGAAGTTTTGGAAAGTAAAGAACAAGACTAAGAAGAGTGAAATGTAAAGACGAATGTGATAAAGGAAATATATTACCTCAAGGGTGACAAAGACAATCTCGCACAATAACCTCCTCACCAACTTGCTCCAAGATCTCTCCACTTGCACACAATAAAGAGGGAAAATGTTGGGTCTGTTTAGGGGCTTGCCTCAGTCAGACCCCCGCTTTGGTGTTTCCACCTCCATAGACAACCAAGTTTGTAACGATAGGAATAAAGATAAAGAAAGGAAATACAAGCTATGTAAACACAAAACACTACAAAAAGTATGTGCTTACTCAACCAAAGGCAATAGAAGAGATTAGAGGAGCTTACCACCTTTTTCCAAAGCGCTCAAGGCTTGTGGAGGAGAAGAGTGAGAGGAAATCAAGCCTCTGTCATCGTGGTGTTTGTCCTACACTCACACTATCAGAGTGATGGAGTAGTGGATTGCTGTAATGGAGTGAAAAGTGTTGCTACAAATCTTGTGAATGCTTGAAAGAGTGGATAAAATTGTGAAGAGATGGATTCAATATCTTCCAAAACTTTGTCCAAACTTCTTCTGAAGAGAGCAATGTATGAGAGAGTAAAGATTATTAAGGAGAGGATGAAAAATGACCATATTCGGGTCGACCAGTCGAAGAGGGACATTAATCTTTGACTTCCAATCAAAAATGCAACGCCTCTACAATCTCAGGCCACAAGAATCTTCCAGGGACATAAGCACGCCACGCGGACGTCCACGCGCCGTGTAGGCATCCCCGACAGAAACATCCCCACCGACACTCAAAATAGGCACCGAGTGTGATGTGGATAATGGGCTTAAGTGGAATTAAGCCTCTGCCTTAGGTTTTCTAAAGTGCAAGGGGGTAAAAGGGAATTTACGTTAGGGGTGCAAATTCAAGTTTATGCATTTTTTCCCCACTTTAGCAAGCATGAGTACTAATGATTGCTTCGATAAAGTACAGTAGTAAGAAGTAACAATGTAAGAAATGTATACTTGAACCGATGAGGAAGTAGAGCACGGTCTAGTGAAC
The DNA here is from genome assembly GCA_007115665.2 of Sequoiadendron giganteum. Taxonomy (NCBI): domain Eukaryota; kingdom Viridiplantae; phylum Streptophyta; class Pinopsida; order Cupressales; family Cupressaceae; genus Sequoiadendron; species Sequoiadendron giganteum. The sequence goes on from CM021105.1 coordinate 556,932,487, forward strand.
TCAGAAGTGTAAGAGAGGGCTTCATAGCTCCATGGAACTTATGAAGTTGAAGAAAGAAAGCACCTTACAGACCCGTGGACCTACAAGGAAGGTATCCTCCAAGAAATCTCACATGAAGGAAACCAAGAAAGCACCTTACAAACCCATATATCTACAAGGAAGGTATCCTCCAAGAACTCTCACATGAAGGAAACCAAGAAAGGGGACTCCGTAGAGTTAGAGATGGCGACATGTTTACCCGCAGATAGAACATATCAGGAAGCAGCCATGCAGGCCAGTGAACAGACAGTCACGTAGATCGTCGCTAGGTTGTAATATTTTCAAAGGGGTCCCTCGGGAACCCTTCAAAAGGAAGGAGGGTCCACTCAAGGGACACACTATTTGAAGAGTGAAGTCTAGTCGGGCTGCCCCCAAGCTAGATGTAAGGATGCAAAGTAGGTCTAGTCCGATTGCTCCTGAACTAAACATAAAGAAGTGAAATTGGTCTAGTCGGGCTACCCCCAAGCTAGATGTGAAGATGCAAAACCAGTCTAGTCAGGCCGCCCCCAGACTAGATGCCATAGGATTTTGCTGAAAACATTCGAAGGGGTCTCTTGGGAACCCAACGTGAAAGGGGGGGTCCACTCAAGGGACATGTTGTTTGAAATCTAATGTCTTCTTTCTTGAATCGATTCATCATCAAGGAATCCTTTCGAAAGATGTTCACTTCATCAAGGAATTTGAAAGGAAGGAGATGCACTCATGTGAGGGGAAGACTAAGAATGTTCCCGCTTTGAAGGAGGGTTTCCAAGTCATTTATTTACGAACCCATGATGAAGGAAACACGTTCCATTAGGGTCTCAAGTCGAGAATGCAATTCTAACAAAGAAGTGTATGAAGGGTCTTTGAAAAAAGATTCATTTGGCAACAAATGTGTTTTTTAAAGATCAAGCAATGTAGAAGTAACGTTGTCACACATGAAAGGGACAACTCAAGCAAAGAAGGGAGAAAGATAAGGTAAATATAAAATAAAAGAGATCGCACACAAAGGGCACAGGGGGATCTGGTTTCATGGGGTCAGATATGCCTTTATTTATATATCTAAATGGTAACCGTAGTGCAAGGAGAAATATCATCAATCCCCAACTAGATCAGGAAGAATGCACGAAAGACAAAGTAAACATAAAAGAATGGGTCAACATGGAAGGAGGCTTGAATGCTCCCAAAAATTTGCATCGTCCCCAATTTACCGAGAGTCAATCACAAACATGGAATAATACAGATACATATAGAGGAAATTTTATAACATAAACACCACGCTTGTTCCCAAGCACCAAAAGGGGTGACGAGGGTCATCCAGGCACATACAATATGATTATGGTGGGAACACATCATGGAACACACAAATTTAATCTAAAGATCAAGAAGAGGGTCTCCCCCTAATACTAGGTGACCAAGAGGTCGTCAAATTCCCACTATAGATCATTGTAGGGGGAAGGATGATGAGCCTGTAATGGTGTAATTTTAAGGTGAGGAGCTTCTGAACCTCCCGTAACAAGGGCCAAGGCAGAGGGACCTCTGAGGTCTCCATCGCTCAACTCTTGTGGGTCTAAGGTCAACAATTTTGCTGCTGACAAGGTCAAAACTTCATCCACCGAGTTAAACACACACTTGACGAGAGTGCCATGTTTCATCTCAGTGGATGGAGGAGTTTGCATCCGAGGTACTCGGGAGCAATGAAAAACTCAAGGGAGGTAGGAGCTAGTTCCGTCACTAGGACATAACAAGTCAGTGTGGGTCCACCTTTCAGAAGAGGTGGGGTCTTCTTACATCCTCCATTGTTGGAGGGACCATGATCTACCTTCTTCTTCATTGGAGGAGGTGGAATCCCCACAGACGAAGCAATTTGGTCAAGGGAGAAGAGGAAAGAATCGCAACAGATATGACCGAAGTATTAACCATATCCACGGGCTTCGAGAAAGGTAAGATATTTGGAATGGAAGTCAGCAAGGGAGGCTCCGTAGAAGGAGCAATAAACACCTGCACCTTTCCAGGCGCACGTGCGCTCACAAAGAAATTCGAAAGAGATTCAGAGCTAGTTAGATCAGAGATAAAAGAGGGGAGAGAGGAGGACGTAGCATGAGGTGTTGCATTATCTTCCTCCTTCTGTGAGGAGGGTTGCTCGACCAGGAGAGCCTTTCACTGACGCTTGCGTTCACGCGCAAGGTGGTTCCTACAAATATTCAAACTAGAAACAAGAGTTTGTGAAGGAACAAAAGGATTTTGCTCAGCCATGGGAGTGTCCTCCATGACTGTTCCCAGTGGAAGGGAAAACTCTTGAATGGGAGTAAAGAGAACAGGTTCAGAAATGACGGGAGGAATCAAATCTACCACCTTAGAGGTGGATCCTTTTTTGTTTAGGGGAACAGGAAGAGGTCGAGGTGAAAATTATCTTCGTGAGCCTTTCAATATTCCATACAAATAATACCAGGGTCCTGGGGACCCATTAGGGAGATCCGATATCATGATCTTAGGCCTTCGCCAAGGAGGCATCATCGGACTCAGCGGGTAGAACCCGAGCTTGTTCATCTAATACTCTTCCCAAGAGAGAGAAGTAGATGAGTTATCTCGAGAGGGATCAAGCTTCTCCTTTCCCTTTTGAGAGGAGGAGGCAATAGGTTGCTCAACCATGGGAAGGGTCAACTTTGGCTATCCCTTGCCTCCAGTCTTGTACTTCACATAGTTCTTGTAAAGTAGGTTCATTCTTTGTGGGAGTGGACCAACGAGAGAGGGACAAAATTCATCCAATGAGTATCCCCCATGGGATACCATAGGCTGATATCCAATATCATGCACCACGTGCACGACACCCTCATGGGAAAACTTAAGGCATTTATGGATTACAGAGGTGATCCCATTCATGGAGGCCAACCAAGGTATGCCTAGCTTCACTTGAAATAGGTCTGACTCAGGAATAACATTGAAGACCGTGTCTACGTTCCTGGGTCCAACCGAGATGGACAACGTTATCGATCCGTAAGGTTTAAGGGAAAGTCCATCATGCGTACAAATGATGGATTTTGTTTTTCATACTCCTCCCTTTGTAGGGAATTTAAAAGTAATGTCTCCTCCGTTATGACGTTTAATCTACTCGTAGGGTTGACTAAGACCCCTGTCACAATGTTACCATTGAAACGAGCAGGAATATACAACAAAGAAGATTTGCTATTGGCCAAAATGTCATGCGAGGTAAATGCTACATTTGGAAAGCAGGTTGCAAGATGAGGAGGGGAAGTAACAATGACCATGTTAACATATACCTTGAGGCAAGAAACAAAATCCGAGGGATCAATAATCATGTTGGCAGAGTGTGACAGAGACAGGTCTGTGTATAGCTACAAGTCACCATTAGCTTTCACCATCGATTTGTTCATGTTTTGTTTACTCCCATCAAGATGGATAGTACCATCCTCGATGCAGTCCTGTATCTCATGACGTAGGCGCATGCAACGTTTGATATCTTGTCTGTTAACTCGATGGTACTAACAATACGTGTTTTTCTTTATACCAGTTAGGATACAATTCCCTAACTGGTTTAGGGGGTGGTAGGGTGAGGATCTTATCCTTCACCAATTTTTGCAAGATGTAAGAATAAGATTCTGATAGTTTCATAAAATTTCGGTCGCATTTGAGGCCATTGTTATCCATAGTGGCTACTACATTCACAACAATTTTACCTTTTCTAGAGATTGATACGATAGACCTCCCTTCAAAATAGGAGTGCGAGGGAGGATCCCCAACATGAGCCACCATCTGCTAGTATTCTCATAAATCCGTACATAGATGTGTGAAAGAAGGATACTTCATGAGGGTGAATTTCTCTTGCCAATGTCTATAAATTCCCTATGAAGACCTTTTGCACATCAGAGTCGGGTAACAAATATGATATCTATGAGAAGAGTGCTTGGTATCACGCTATAGAGTCCGTAACCTTCTCATTTTCCCCTTGCTTGAACCAAAAAATGTCTGAGAAGGTCATTTTTGGTCCTATATTGGCTTGGAACTATCGCAAGAATTGGTTCACAAGCTGATCAAACGTGAAGATGGAATTATCAGGCAAAGAATAGTACCAATCTAGTGTTGTATCTTTGAGGGATCAGGGAAATAGTTTCACCATCAATGCATTGTGATGGAATAAGTCTATGCATGAGGTGTTGAAGGTGGATACGTGTGTCTGCGGGTCCCCTTTACCATTGTATTTTTCTAATTTCAGTATCTCCATCCCTTGCGGGAAAGGAGTGTTTAGGATTGCAATCAACAATGGGTTGTGCCAGAAGAAAGGCTTGGGATAGGTTTGCTAGTTGACTCTACATCTTCCCCATATTCTAAAGGAGGGTATTCAGGATAGGGTCATTAGAAGACAAAGGGCCACCAGAACTACCACTATGGCCACCGCCTAGACCATTGTTGTGACTACCACCAGATTCACCGCCTAGACTGCCACCATGACTATCGCCAAAGTACCACCACCACCGGTGTGACCTCCACCAGAGCCACCACTGCTTCCAAGGCCACCACCATGACCTCCATTGAAACCACCTCCGATAAGGCCATCTCCACTTTTGAAGTTTCCACTACCAAAGCCTCCACCAATCATCCCACCAAATCCTCCACCATTGGAGGCGACGAGAGGGGTGAAGCAAAAACCAAAAGGGTTTCTGTTCACTTTGATGGTTTCAAAGTTTTTGGAAGTGATAGGCACACTGATTAAAGGAACCACGTCAGCCATGTATATGAACGTAGGAGGAATCAACATCTCTAGTTGTCTCTCAAGTTCCTCAAAGAGGCCTCCTCATGCCATGTGACTATGACTAGAGGGGGAACATGCTTCGGCCAGACCAAAAAGACTAGCTAAGAGTTCTATGCCCATCTGGTCCTTTTCCACCAAATATCTTATTTCACTGATAACCTTAGCAACCCTGACCATCTTCGGGTTTCTTTCCAAGTGATTTTCTAGCATATCCAGCCCCTTACTGAGGCTGATGACATATTCAAAAGGGACATGGATGGCCCCATGCTCATCTACGGATGAGGAGGTTGGTAATGCAGGAGTGGTAGGGATACAATCGGTTTCGTCAAGAAACCTAGATTTGCCTCGCGCTATGTGCTCTTGTGCAGATAGACCAACTGCAGGACCAAAGAAAAGGCTGCTAGTGAAACTAGAGGATACCTTCATCTTTTCCATTGGAAGGTGTCATAGGATTCTTCTAACAATATTCCCAGAGGTCGTAGACTGGGTTGTGACACTCATACCTTCACAATGCACCAATGTGCAACAACCAAAAGGTATAAGAGAAAAAGTACAAAACACCGACAAATGGATAGACATTGGTTCATGTCGGCTTCACCAAAAATGTAAGAGAGGGGGACCAAACATTGCAAGGCCCCAGGTCATGAAAGGACAAGAGAGGAAATTCTGCCCTAACTTACCTTAGTTTGAAGGAATGTTAGGAAAGGAGGGATAAGAATGATGAGGACTATGTGTCCATCAACCACTTTGCAAACTTGAGAGTTGAAAGGAGACTAGACGAGTCGCTTTTCAGAGTCAAATCTACGTCTCAGGTAGCTCTTTGTCCAAGGACATAAGCACGGTTCTAGGATGACAACACGACATGCTAGCATCTCACAGGTACGCTAGCATCCGTATGGCCAAAAAACCAAAGAGACAAGGTTAAAACACCAAGAAAGGATTGGCAGTCTAGTTTATAAGTTTCGGGAAGTTAAGAACAAGACTAATAAGAGTGAAATGTAAAGATGAATGTGATAAAGGAAATTTATTTCCACAAGGGTGAGGAAGACAATCTCGCACAATAGTCTCCTCGCCAGCTTTCTCTAATATCTCTCCACCTGCACACAACAAAGAGGGAAAATTTTGGGGTTGTTTAGGGGCCTGCCTCAGTTAGACCCCCGCTTTGGTTTTTCCACCTCCACGGACAACCAAGTTTGCAATGATAGGAATAAAGATAAAGAAGGGAAATACAAGCTACCTAAACACAAAACGCTACAAATAATACGTGCTTACTCAACCAAAGGTGATAAAAGAGATTAGAGGAGCTTACCACCTTCGTTCAAAGCGCTCAAGAATTGTGGAGGAGAAGAGTGAGAGGAACTCAAGCCTCTACTATCGTGGTGTTTGTCCTGCACTCGTACTATCAGAGTGATGGAGTAGTGGATTGTTGCAATGGACTGAAAAGTGCTGCTACAAATCTTGTGAATGCTTGAAAGAGTGGAGAAGAAAAGTGTGAAGAGATGGATTCAATATCTAAAAAAACTCTATCCAAACTTCTTCTGAAGAGAGTAATGGATGAGAGAGTGAAGATTATCAAGGAGAGGATGAAAAATTACCATATTCGTGTCGGCCAACCAAAGAGGGACGTTACTCTTTGACTTCCAATCGAAAATGTAATACCTTTGTAGTCTCAAGCCATAAGAATTTGTGAGGGATGTTCGCGTGCCACGCGGGCATCCCCGACAGAAACGCCCCCACCGACACTCAAAATAGGCACCAAGTGTGATGTGGATAACATGCTTAAGTGGAATTAAGCCTCTGGCTTAGGTTTTCTAAAGTGCAAGGGGGTAAAAGGGAATTTGCGTTAGGGGTGCAAATTCATGTTTATACAACTTCATATGATCTTGGGTGATGAGAAACACTTTGGGTCTCTTTTTCTTTTTTTGAGTCACCCTTAAGAGAGAGATTTCTATGAGACACATTATGTAATGGAGAACTCATAGGCAAGTTCTTGCAAGCATGGTTACTGATGGGCTATATTAAAGGTTGTGAAATTGTGAGAAAGTAGCTTCAATCCATGCTGACAATACGCTGCACCTAATCCCATGCCTTAAGTGGAATGAGAATGGTTAAAGAGCCTTAAGTGGCCAAGTGGGTACATGTCGGTTCGTTGTTCATGGTTTGTTATCATTAAAACCCCTTATGTAGTGGCCAACCAGGTCCATTTCCAAAATGTTCCTTGAGAATGGTGCATTAGAATTTTATTCCAAGAAGTTACTTACCAAGTCCAATTTTCGGTTGAGGCATAGAGTTTAAGAGTTCATTCTTAACAAAACTCTACACTCTTTCCATTAATTGCATGTAAAATCATCCCTTCGGGGCATGAGGTAAGCCCATTGTCAAAGATATGTACCTTTCTAGGTTGTAAGGATTTTTTTTGGTGAACTATATGTTGACATCTAAATTTGATCACTTCCATATGATAAAAACCGTCTACTTTATCCATCTATGTCATTAATAGTGATTAAATAATTTATTTAATCATTATTTCATTTTTTGCCTAAGGTTCCTAAAGTATGTAATTGAATAAATTAAATACTTTACCTTACACCTTTTCTTCTCTAAATTAAATAAATAAGACAATTTATTTAATTTAGTCATTTGACCTATTTGGATTAAAACCAATTTTTAATCCCTCTTTTTCTCTCTCCTTGTCACATTTTCCATAATTCTCTTTTAATATGGATTAAATCAATTAATCTGTGATTAGGATGTGCACCACTTAATCAAGGTTAGTGTCACATCCTCCATAATCTCCCACTTGCCTCTAATATCTCATTAATTATCATAATCCTATGTTTGCATAGCCTTAATCAAGGTCATTAGCCTAATCAGTACCTTGGTCAACTCTCCCCATCCCCCAAGGAATTTTTAATTCCTTTTTATTCACCCAAGGCTCTTCCCTTCCCCATGCAAGTTCTAGAAGGCTAGAATTTTCACTTTACATGTGCCAAGGACTTCTAGAACCTTGGACTTGTCACATCATTCACATGTGGCAAATCCCCACCTTTTTGGAAACCCTCTCTTATCTACTAGATTCTTCCAATCATCGTGAATTTTTAATTCAATTTTATTCCTCCAAGGTATCTTCTCATCCCCCAAGGTACCTACAAAGTACTTTTCCTTCATACACCTCATGTACTTCTCTTCCACCTCATTTACACATCATTCCACCCTAAGACATCTCACATTCCACATGTCAAGATGTGAGGGCTTGTGAGTCCTCAAATCACCATAGCCCTTCATCTTGATCTTGTTGGATCAATCTCAACCGTTGAATTCCCTAGAGAATTCAACTTATCCTATAAATACCCCCTCATTTCTCTCATTTTGAGAGATAAATCTTTTGCTATCAAAACTCTTGCAAAATTACAATTTGAGCTCTCATCCACCATAGCATTTAGCATTTCACTCATCTTGCATTTCACTTTGCACATCCAATTTAGCTTGTCATCCAAAGAGAACACAAGTCTTCAAGGATCAAAGGGCCAACCAAGGAAGGAGCAACATGAAGGTATAACCAATTTTAATCATTTTTCATCTTGATTTCATGTTTACCTTTTCCTTAGGCTAATCATTGAGGTGTCCTCTTTTATGTTAGTTCTTTTCATTGCATCATTAGTTGTTTAGCATCTCACATTAGGAACATAGCATTTTAGGAGATCACATTTTTGGGATGCCCGGTGGGACCCACAAACGGGTCTCTTTGCTCTATGTTTGCTGTTGTTTAAGTTTTTTGCAAGTTCAGGTCTTTGAGGGGTGGATTTTCCCCGTAGAGGGGCAGACTTGCCCTCTCGGGCGCTGTAGAGGGTTGGATATGCCTTCCTATTTTGACATTTTTGATAGTTTTTACTGCAGAAGTTCGGATACACCTGCCTGTTCCGACATTTTTTCTAACTATTTTTTGTAGAAGTGCAGATACGCCCGCGTGTTCTGATATTTTTCCTAACTGTTTTCTGTAGAAGTGCGGATACGCCCTCCTGTTCTGACATTTTCTGACAGTTTTTACTGCAAAAGTGTGGATACGCCCGCTTGTATGCCATTTTTTCTAACTATTTTCTGTAAAAGTGCAGATACACCCATGTGTTTCGATGTTTTTCCTAACTGTTTTCTGTAGAAGTGCGGATACGCTCGCCTATTTCAACATTTTTTCTAACTATTTTTTGGTGAAGTGTGGACACACCCTCCTGTTCCGATGTTTTCTAACTATTTTATGCAGAGGGGCAGATTTACCCTCCTGATCCGATGTTTTTGATAGTTTTCTATAGAGGGGCGGATACGCCCTCCCGTTCCAACATTTTTCACTACAGAGGGGCGGATTTTCCCTAAACAACACATTCGGGAAGGTAAAAAAGTTGCATTTTAGCTTTGTTTTTGCCTCTATTTTTGTTGTTTGGAGTTATAACCCTCTAACCCTATTTGTTGGTGGGTGAAGTCAGATTTCTTGCTGATACTTTGCAGTATTTTTGCTGAAATTCACAAGGGGCAAAAAGATAAAACAACTAACATTTGCTTGCAAGGTCTTTATTTCATTCAAATTTTAAATTTTTTCCTTACTATTTTATCTATTCACTTATCATAATTAGAGGGAAGTAATACTTGTTGCTTGTGTCTATTTTTTTTTATGTTACCCTAAGGGGGCATTAGTTTGTTTTCATCTTCCCCTTGCACTTTGTGTAGATCGGGGGGGTAGTTGGAAACAATTAGTGTCTTCTTCTTAGAGGGACTTGCTTGGGAATTTCATCACCCCAAGGGATGATGCCAACCACACGTACCAACGGGGTATACAAAGGGGGGGGAGCCAAAGCTGTACCCCAATCTAGTTGCGTCGTAATTGGCAGAGCGTCGAAGCTAGGGTGATACCTAGATAGACGTGAAGAGTTGGTTCAAGCCTTTCAGTATCTTGTTGGGGTTCCCGAATCACACTTGTGACAAACTGGTGTTCATGGTTGTGCCTCACGTACCGAGAATATATCGAGAAATCCCTAGAAACCTTGTTCATCCTAGAGTAAGACCTTTGCCGACCATACCCCTTAACACTAATCATAGGATTGTGCTTGTTCAAAGTGTCTTTCTGTGAAAAACCAATAAATTTTGATAAGTCAACCTAATTGAGTCATTTTAAGTCCTTGCCATAATCTCATCATCCAAACTAAGTCACTTTCCACTGTAGAAGTGCAGATACGCCCCCCTATTTCAGTATTTTTCACTGCAAAAGTGCAGATACGCCCCCTATTTCAACATCTTTCACTGCAAAAGTGCGGATACGCCCCCCTGTTTCAACATTTTTCACTGCAAAAGTGCGGATACGCCCTTTTGATCCACTGTTTGACTGCAAAAGGGCGTATACGCCCTCTTGAATGGACAATTTCATCCATTTGACCATTCAAAACCTCCATTTAACCACTTTGAGTCTCCATTTGACTGTTTGATAATCCTAAACACTCATTTAACCAATCCAAACATCTATTTGACCTTTCCAAGCCTCAATTTAACCATTCTAAACATCCATTTATCATGTTGTCATTGATCATTTGACAATTTGGGATACCCATTCTACCATCTTACCGTGCAACCTAAACATTTCGATCAAAATATCTTTCATTTGCATTCATCATCATCTCTCAACATAAAGGCCCTTAAACCTTGTTTCAGGAGTTATCTCCCGAATTGACCAAGGCATTAAGTTTGATTGTTATCCTACATATCAATCATTGTATTCAACCTAATCAATCCACTTATATCTTGAGGTAGATTTGTGTTGTAAGTCAGCATCATTGGCCCAAATCAATCCCCTTCTATCTCAAGGTGGATTCGATGTCGTGATAATTGATTTAGCGAGTTTAATCCGATCAACCAACGTATTAAGTCACCTAGATTTATTTACGAATTGGGTTTAGGACCCTTTCCATCAAATCCAATCCTCATCCAAAATCATCAAATTGATACATCATCAATCGATTCATCAACTTATCCAAAGCAATCTTATCCAATCATTCAATCCTTATCCAATCATCAAATTAATTGATACATCATCAATTAATCCATCATCAAATCCCAAAAAAACTTATCCTATCATATCCTCTGATCCAATCCCAATCTAAGCTCCAATCCAGTTTTAATATGAGTGTTAATCCCATCATCCTAATATGATCTTTTATTCAATCCCAATCTAAGATTTCATCCAATCCCCATATAAGCTTCCAATACATCCTAGTTCTCTATCCATCATCTATTCTTTCTTGCTAATTTTTATCCATCATGAATCTTTATCCCCCTCTCACACGACCAATAATACTAGTCAAGGGGAATCCTAGCTCCGTTGATGAAAATAACAAAAATCTTGTTGATCATGAAGATTGTTATATAGATCCCCTTGATGATGTCATATCTAGAAAGCTCTCTTCAATCACCTCCCAAAATCCCACTACTTCTTTGAACTATCCCACCATGCCTTCATCCACATCTAATAACGATCCTTATGCTACCCTTGACAAGGGATGTCCAACATCCTCACCATCGACATATTCATCATGTCCTCCCTTTCAACCTCTATCCTACCCAACCTCCATATCCTCCTCTCCTTATCATCATCAACAATCGAAATACCTCTACCTTAATCCCACATCCCAATCTTCCCATCCTAATCCCACAACCACACCTTCCTATCACAATACCCCATACCAATATTCCTCTTATCCTAATCCACCATATCAATCCGCTTATCCTAATCCATCATCCCTATCCTTCTATGCCAACTCACCATACATTTATTCCTATGATGATTCACCACCTCAATCTTCTGGTTCTAATCCAACATCCACACCTTCCTATCAAAATCCCCCATCCCAATACCCTTACATTTATTGTACATCTCCCCATTCTAATCCTTCATCCATATCATCCTACTATTACTCACCATCCCAATCTTCCCAATCTAATCCCACATCCACATCTTCCTACATCACTCCCCCTTTCATCGCATTATACCTTAATCCTCCATCTAAATATAACCCACCTCCAACCACTCCTAGTCCTCCATCTAGTCCCATCCACTCATCTAATCATAATCCCCCATCCCATCCTAGTTCTACATGTAATCCTCATCCACCCATCCACTCATCTAATTCTTCAATCCATAACCCTAATCCTCCATCCATTTCCATCCCCCCATCTAACCCTAACCCACCAATTCCTCATCCTAATCCTCCATCTCCTCCTAGTCCTCCATCCAATCCCATCCCCACGTATAATCCTAATCCACCAATCCCTAATCCTAATATTCCATCCATTCCTGATCCTCCATCCATTCCCATCACTCTACCTAATCCTACATCCTTTCCAAATTTTTCCCAAGGACTCATAGCAAAAGAGAAATCATGCCCTCCCAGTCTATCATCTATTGTCACTAGTGATGAGGCCCTCCTCCATCCTAACCCTATCCCTCCCATCACCATTCCCGACACCGTCCAAACAGTTGAACCAATCAAACCCATCGAATCCATTGAATCCCCATCTTCTACTACTAGATCCACCCAATCCATTAAAGACATCCAATCCCCTCCTCCTAGTCCTAATATTCACAAACTTCAATCCAATGAACTTCATGAATCTTCCATCCTCCTATCTCCCCCAATTGAGGAGTCCCTCCAACACTCTTCCATCATCATACATCCCCCACAAGATGAGTCATGCCAAGAGCTTCATCCAAAGCATACAAGCATACCCCCTCCTCCAAATCAAGATTCTACCATCCCATCCACTACATCCCAAGATCATAATCCCCATCCATCCAATCTCATGATTCCTATCCTCAAACAAGTCATG